>JAPQVY010000133.1:49937217-50237217 GCA_028535165.1 Quercus tomentella | reverse complement strand
CAAGCTCCTACTCCAACAAGACTTCTCGGCACTGTGTCTTGTTTAGCTCTCCGGATCCTGCAACAAGCTCCATGTTGCATCTGCCATCTTTGGCTTCTTCCAATACTTCCCAGCAGCACCAAAACCTCACTGGACACTCTCAAATTGTGTGGTAAACGTTTGGACTATTGACCTCTCAATGATATGGAAATGGAGAGGTAGGAGATGAGGAAATTCCACAAACAAATGTGTAGAGAATTGTTGGTATAACAATTTCTAACACTCAAGTGTTTTAGCTAGGGTTTTCTCTCAGAAGCTCTCCTTCTCATTTGTGGGTAATGTGAGTATATATAGTGTAGGTGCAAAAAGTATGTATCAGATAGTACAGTCTGGCAGAACAAAATGTCTCGCAGTTGTCTCGTGGGAAGGCCTTACTCGCGAGATACTCGCGAAACATAGCTGTCTCTATCTGTACTTACTCTTCGCATTCCAGTCATGTGCAGGGCACATGCATTTTTTCGTGGGATGCTTAATCGCGAGATACCCGTGAAAACCTTCCTTGCTTCAATCGCTTGAGTCTTCACACTTTCTCTCACTATCACACAATCCTTACAATAAATTTCCACAACAAATACAAGGTACATAAGATTGAAAAAAATTACAATCAAATTTGGCACGGAATAAAAGCCAATAGAATACATATTTGAAAATCACAACTTTACAATCTCCCCCTTTGGCTATTCCGTGACAAAACCCCTAAAACATACTCTAGAATTAAACGTGAGTTTGGGAACAGTGGCAAAACTCACTCACACCTAATCTAGAAGCTGTGTAGCACTTGCACATATATACCTGTAACCTGAAACACTTGCACACAGACAAAACTTTCATTAAGCTTATGACAAGTTGAGTACACGGTACGTACATGAGCAAGTAAAATGCGATCAAGCTTGTAAACACTATAAAATATGTAAGCATATCTTGATCATACAAGGGCAGTCATTAAAGAATGACTCCAATGAACATATAACAGGTAAATGTTCATCCGGACATGTAAAAAGAAAGCAATCACTAAAGATTACTTGCATGTCCAATCACACGACCAATGCACAATATACGAAGTATATGCATCTAGGAACAATCTTACTAAGGGCACAAGTGTGAAGTACTCAAGACATATTCGCAATATCTAAAAGTACAAAGAAAATGCTACAAAAGCATAGAGATAAATACAAACAATAATATTTTAAATAGCTAAGCATAATCATGAACTATGAGCAAAGCAAACATAGTTAATGTAATACAAAGCTCTTGCTCTCTTTCTCCCCCTATCATATCACTCCCCCTACCATAAATCTTAGGAGCTGTGATGAACTTCGAACATATATACCTGTAAGCTGAAACACTTGCATAAAACACATTAGACCCTCAAGGTAAAGCAAGTGATAAAAGGACAAGTATAATGTAACAAGTAAAATGTGATCTAGTAAACGTGTTGTGAAACATATGAGAAACTTGATCAAACACATGACAGTCATATAGAAATGACCACAATGATCATATAGCAAAGCAAATGATCATCTGAACAAGCATGTGGATGTATGCATGTTCAACATATAAACACGATGCAATGAGAGTAATAAAGCATAGAACACAAAGCACCATAAAACACCGAGAAACCAAGCATAAGGTAAAACAAGGTTTTCTCATAAAAGAATGTCTTCTCCCCCTTGATATATGCATCTCCCCTATGGCTTTCTCCCCTTACGAATGTGCACGAGCTAGAATTTCTTCCCCTAAGAATGTGCACAAGAGTCATATAGAAATGACGAAAGTATACACTCCCCCTTTTTGTAACGAATAGACAAATGAATCAAGAGGAAGGTGGGAAAGAAAAGAAAATATGACAAGGGTAAAAGATGATGCATGAGGGGTGCAAGATGAATGAGAAAATGAAACTCAAATATAAGACAAAAACATCAAAAAGATGCTACAAAGCATAAAGAACATGACATGCTAAAGATGATGGATCATGATATAAACCCAGGCATGACATAGACACAAGAACATGTTATGCGTGCTAAAAGGTCTAAAAAGACTTAACTATCATGAGTGAAGTGCAAAACATGTTAAGTGTTAGAGTGTGTGCAGCAAGGTGCATCTAGTGTGCATGTGAGATGCATGATCAATGCATGAATAAGCACTCACGGGGCAAAATGCATAAAACACACCACCAATGATCAAAACATGATAAACATGAACAATTATGGTGATTCCTAAAGTTTGGTACTCATCGGAGTCCAAAACAACAACAAAATATCATTTGGGCATTTTATCAAACACATAGAGTGCACACACTACACATGTATGTTAAACAATGCATGAACATATGAAAATCTTGCCTAAATACATGTTATTTTTGCCACAAGAGGCCAACAACCAAATGAAATCATCATTTAAAAAAAAGCCCAATAAAAAAGATTGACAAAAATTAAGTGTTCCAACTCCCATTTGAGAAAATCCCAACTATGAACATAAAACTCCCAAAAACATAATTTAAGGATCAAAATCAATGAAAATAGTTAAAGATTACCTTAGATGTTAATGGAATGAAAAACACTTGAATTTAGTTGGGTTTTGATGTAGAAACATTAAAACAGGGGTTTGGGAGAGGATGAGAGACGTTTAAAACAAATGACCCACGAAATGCCCTTTAAAAAGCTGATCTGGAAATTTTCGCTGGTATCTCGCTGGTTAGCTTCTCGTGAAAATTTCGCTGGTATCTCGCTGGTAAGCCTTACTCGCGAAACAGCCGTGAAACTCTCAGTATAAAATAGAAAAATTTGAGAATTGGACCATTTAACTCTCAGCTGAGCTTACACATGAAATGGGTCATGAAAACACCCAGAAAGCATGTTTTGCACACAAAAACAATTTGAAAATTTTTGAAAAACATGGGTGATACAAATCACTTCCAAAAGCAAACAAAAAGAACAAAAATCTTTTTGATTTGATCCACATATGGTTGAGCACACACACATCACATTTGAACATGTACAATCACACAAATGAAATAGATATTCATTGAACATTAACCTTGTGTGTTGTGTGTGTGAATCAAGTGTGGAATAGTCTTTAGATTAGAGTGAAGTTTCAATGATCAATTCAATCAAGTCATACACAACTGATATGAAATCAAGTAGTCTATCTCAATTATAGAAATGAGAATATATGACCTCCCACAAGAGAATGATTACAAAATTTAGAAGCTTTTCATTTGGTTTCTGCATAATTCATGACATTTGATCATTTTTGGATAATACATCTCTTTTTGAGATCGATGTTTGAAATTTTTGATATTTCAACATTGTGATTTAGCCTTTGGCTTTTTGAGCACCATACATTTCAATTTAAAATGTCGCTTTCCCTTTTTTTTTAGTCAAATACTAGTATGTGCGACAGGCTTTTGCAGCTCATAATCTCTTTTTCATTTTGAGATTTACATTTGGTGAGTTCTATTTGCAAAAACATAAAAATAAAAGTGGAAAGATATATAGGTACAAGTCTATGCAAGTATCAAGACAAACAAGACTATTGACCAATCATTCATAACAAGGTTGAAGATCTATTTATAACAATTACACATAGATTTCAAGATTTCTTCCACAAAGATATATGTGCATACATAACAAATTAAGCTCGTAAATGCACTACGCCATTAGTACGAAGGTACTAGGCCAAACTCACATGAGATATGTGCTCAAACATATACGATCAAACTTTTTGAATTTTTCACTTTTTATGTGGTTTTGGATTTTTTACTCACACAAAATTAAAACAAAAAAGAAAAATCAAAAACAAAAGAAATGCATACAAAAAAAATGCAAGATGCACATATCACAACTTACCATTTTCCCCTAAATCTGGTTTAGCTTTTATATCACAACTTCCAAAAAGCTTAAGTTTCTCTTTTCTTTTAATTCTTTTCAAAGCATGAAACTTAAAGCAATGAGGTCTTAGATGGCCAAAGGCACCACAATGGTGACAAACAATGTGTTTAGATCCACTAGGCCTTTTGGGAAGGAATCTAGCAACATAAGTTTATTCTCTCTTTAACTTTGGACATTGAGGTCTTATATGACCAATCACACCGCAATAATGGCAAGTAGGAACAAACTTAGATCCACTCAATTCCCTAGGATGAGATCTAAATAGAAGCTTAGGCTTAAGAGTCTTTCTCTCCACTTTTTGATTTCTTTTGTCTGGAGGAATGTACACCGATTTGTCCTTTGAGGTAGAACACACAATAGGCACAAAATCGGGTACCACAACATAATTGCAACATATATTTTCTTCCGTTTTAGCAACAGGTTCAGCAATCAAACACTTGGCATGCATCTTAAGAGATTCATTTTCAGATTTAAGATCATCAATAAGTTTGTTAGACAAAACAAGTTTAGCATCCAAGTCCATATTTAAACATTCAAACTCTTTCAGCTTTTTAAGAGAAATTTTAGCAAGTTTTTTATATTTCTCAACCAATTTATTGGATTCATTAAGTTTAGCACTCAAATCATCATTTTCACAAAATAACTTACTCAAATTCTTTTGAAACATCTTAGCCTTTTTTTTCAAGAGTTTGTCATTTGGAATATCAACAACACCCAAAGATTCATGTAACATGTTATCACAATCATGAGGATTAACACTCATAGAGGCATTTTCACAAACACATGGCATGTTACAATCAACAATATCCATAGACGCATACAAAGCATTATCCATGGCAAATAAACACAAAGGGTCAAGGATCACACTTAGGTATTTAAACTACAACAAGTGTACCCGCTCTGATACCAATTGAAAGCTCGAAATGTGTGAAAACACAAGAGCTTGTTTAGACCCCTAATACAAATTACGGCTTGGTTGATTTTACACTAACTTAATACTAAGTGCGGAATAGTGTAAGCACAAGCATATAAGCACGAGAGCTACTCTAATCCATATTTAAAGTAATACAACAGTAAAATGAAATGAACAATAATAGGGAAGAGAGATGCAAACACAGATAACACCGAGACGTGTTATCGAAGAGGAAACCGAAGAACTTGGCGAAAAACCTCTCCGCCGCCCTCCAAGCGGTAATCGATTCACTAGACAATCAGTTGGGATACATGGGCAAGAAAAAGACCCTCCAAGCCTAATCTACCCGCTGTACCTAAGTCCTCCAAGCTCCTATTCCAACAAGGCTTCTTGGAACCGTGTCTTGTCTAGCTCTCTGGATCCCGCAACAAGCTCTATGTTGCATCTGCTATCCTTGGCTTCTTCCAATGCTTCCCAGCAGTACCAAAACCTCACTGAACACTCTCAAAGGGTGTGGTAAGTGTTTGGGCTATTGACCTCTCAATGATATGGAAATGGAGAGGTAGGAGATGAGGAAATTCCACAAACAAATGTGTAGAGAATTGTTGGTATAACAATTTCTAACTCTTAAGTGTTTTAGCTAGGGTTTTCTCTAAGAAGCTCTCCTTCTCATTTGTGGGTAATGTGGGTATATATAGTATAGGTGCAGAAAGTGTGTATCAGATAGTACAGTCCGGCAGAACAGAATGTCTCGCGGGAAGGCCTTACCCGCGAGATACTCGCGAGACACAGCTGTCTCTATTTGTACTAACTCTTCGCATTCTAGTCATGTGCAGGGCATATGCATCTTTTCGCGGGATGCTTAGTCGCAAGATACTCGCGAAAACTCTCATTGCTTCAATCGTTTGAGTCTTCACACTCTCTCTCACTATCACACAACCCTTACAATAAATTCCTACAACAAATACAAGGTACATAAGATTGAATAAAATTACAATCAAATTTGGCACGGAATAAAAGCCAACAGAATACATATTTGAAAATCACAATTTTACAATCTCAATTGGAGCTCGGGTGAGAGAGTTATGCCCAGATTACGAAGTGATGTCAAAGTTTCCTAGAATCGCCAAATTAACTACGTTTTGCACTTAATGCCTCCATTTGCATTATAAATCAAAATATAAGAATAATGAGTACATTTGGGCACCAAATAATTATAAAAGACTAAATATTAAGGGAGAAAAATATGACATTTTGCATTCTTTTCAATATGTTTGGTTCCCAAATCGGACCTTCGGATGGAAGGATATTACAAGATCAAGTTTTCACAGTCTGCATGCATTCATTTGGGTGGAATTGATCACACGTGATTAATTGAAATTAATTTTGATTAGTTTTTAATTAAAATTAATTAAATGAATTTATGTGATTGGTGGAGTATTTTTCTTAAAGTGAGATTTGTTGCGTGGGATTAAAAACAATTAAGTTGATAATATTTAAAGACCGTAAATAATTAGGCTTTTAGGATAATTATATTCAAAATAATTATTTTAAAAGTCCTAATTATCACTTTAGGATGAGGTTTATCATGAAAATAACTCTAAAATTTGTCCAAATACAATTTTAGACTTGGAAAACACTTCAAAAACGTGCTAATCAAATAGCAATTTTTCAAATTCACGTTCCAGAGTACTTTTGGCATAGTAAACGTTGAAATTCAGACAAGGCTATATCTAGCAAAGTTGTAGAAAATCTAATTTCCCTTCAGCTATCAAAATTTCAGCTTAATCCGAATTTTGAGTAAAGAGATATAATCAAAATACTGAAATGTGTTTAGATTTGAAAAATCAACTTACTCTTATCCAAATCTCCTTTTTTTTGCTTATTTTTTAAGCTGATCTGACTTAATTTTTAAGCAACCCTTGCTTATTTTCTAAGTAACTAACACCTTTATAAATATAGCAGGCCTCCTAACATTTAGCACCCCTGACCTCCCTCTTCCCTTAGGTTAAAGAAATTCTGGAAGCTCTGCTTTAGAAATTTATTTTCTATTAAGTGATGCTACTTTAGATCTTAGAGAGATTCAATCTCTCTGATCTCTAAAGTAATCCCCTCTCATTGAATAAATTCATGCAAGCAAGTTCTTAGTTTGCAAGTCCTCTTCTTTCTATACTTTCTTAATTCACATGTTTGTTTGCATATACATCCATGATTATTTATGAAGTCTCCATTATGAATCTATAACTCTTTCATCAAAATCTCATGTTTTTCATCATAATAAAAACAGATCTGGAATTTTTTCTATCAAATCTCATATTTTCTTTCAAAATAAAAATGGATCTGGATTTTTCTATCAAATTTCATGTGGTCTACAATAATAAAAAATAGATTTGAAATTTTCTATTAAATCTCATGTTTTTCTTTCATAATAATGACAGATCTAGATTTTTCTCTACAAGTCTCTATGTTCTAATAAAAAATAGATCTAGAATAATTTTTATTTATTTATTTAATTTCCTCTTGTTCTAAAGAGAGTAGATTCATAAAACTCACTTCATGACTTAATTTTAGATCTATTATTCAAACACATGTTGCATCTTATCATTGTATGTTAATAGGTACTTAATGATCATTTAGCGTCTAGAAGTCCGGACTTTGTCTTGGCAAGATGGGTGTCCCAAACCATAGATCTTAGGTTCATAGAGTAGTCTTTATTGTTGGTAGATTGTAACTAGGAAACAAGGCCATGTAATTCCTTTACTAGATTATAACTAGGAAATAAAGCCATGTATAGTTTCTTTCTATCAATTGTAATTTTTCAAATAAATAAGAACTTGATGTTATTAATGTATTTTGTATTTTTTTAGTTTTTTCTCATTTTTGTAATATGTAAAAAAAAGTGGCAACTCCACAATAATCAAAACCCCAAAAGAGAGGTGTTGATGCTTTCTCTTTTGTTGAGAGCCAAGTGTGGTCTCTCACACCTAGCTTATTTTTTAAGCTGATACACCTCTATAAATGATGGAGAAAACTCAAAATTCAGCACCCCTCTCCCCTTAACGTTAAAGAAATTCTAGAAGTTTTGCTTTAAGACTTTCTTTTCTGTTAAGCAACCATACTTTAGATCCAGAGAGATCCATTCTCTCTAACTTCTAAAGTAATCCCTTTTGTTTAATCCTTCATGCAAGTCAGTAATTAGTCTATAAGTTCTTTTCTTTTTGTATTCTAATGATTAACATGTTTGTTTGCATGCTTGTTCAAGTTTATTTATGTCATGCTTTCATATTTTCATGATTAATGTATTCATATGATAATCACATGATTCATGCATAATATTTAAGATGGTATATGAAGTCTCCCTCATGAATCTATAACTCTTTCTTAAAATATCATGCTTTCTTCTAAGTAAAAATAGATCTAGAATTTTTCTTTCAAACCTTATTTTTTCATCATAATAGAAATAGATCTAAATTTTCTTCTTAAATCTACCGTTTTTCTTTCTAAAATAAAAACAGATCTGGATTTTTTTCTACTGTTTTTTCTTTCTAAATAAAAACAGATTTGAATTTTCTTCTTAAATCTACTGTTTTTTCTTTCTAAATAAAAACAAATTTGAACTTTCTCTACAATACACTGTTTTTCTTTCTATATAAAAACAGATCTAGAATTTTTCTACTACAATGCACTTTTTTTTCATAAATAAAAACAGATCTGAAATATTTTCTTAATCTATTATTTTCTCTAAAATAAAAAACATATCTAGAATACTTTTTTTTCCCCTAAAACTTCTTCTTGTTTTAAGAGAATAGATTCATGACTACTATTTCTTTACTTAATCTTAGATTTATCATTTAAACACATGTTGCATCTCGTTACTTTATGTTAATGGGTACTTAAATGGTCTTTAGAGTTTAGAAGACCGGATTTTGTCTGGATTGATAGTTGCCTATCACATTCCCATCCTATAACCTAGCCCCCGAATCATAGATCTTAGGTTCGTAGAGTAGTCTTTATTGTTGGTAGATTATAACTAGGACAAAGAGGTTTGTAATTTTTTACTTAGATTGTAATTAGGACCAAAGCCATGTAAAGTGTCTTTCTATTAATTGTAATTGTTCAAAAAATAAGAACTCAATGTTATTCATGTATTTTTCTAGTTTTTAAAATGTGATTGTAAATGAGACTAACCCTTTTGTGTAAATTTTTTACGTTGTCAATAAACTCTTTTATTCAATAAATTAAAAAAAAAAAGAGTATGTATGAGAGACATGGATTGAATTAACATACGGGTCTGTTTCTAGTCCACACGATGTTTATCCCACTTCTCTGGCGTCCAGACATGCACTGCCAACCTACGCCTTTTCCTCTCTGTCTCTGTGTCAGTGTCTTCCTCTATCTATCTAATCTATGTTCTAAACTAATTGCAAACGAAACTGTAACTGCAATGAAAAGCTTCATCTCCTGTACCAATCCACTTGCCCCTTTGCCTTGTTTCAGCTCCGCCTCTTGGTATGTTTTCCTTACAACTCTTCAAATTTCTTAGTTACACCAATACTTCACTTCAGAAAATTAATGCATTGCTAACAACTTGTTTCTTATTATCACATAGATTGTCTAGTCTTTGCAACTCATATTGGGTATTCGATTCCTTAATAAGGAAATTTACTGTGTTTTAAGAATGTCTTTCTGGGTCTTCTACTTTATGTGCTGAACAAAAGTTAAAAAAAAAAAAAAAAAAAATTACATTATGTGCTGATGATATTTATATATCTGTAGACTGTACTCAGGCCAAATTTGGACTGAAAAAAGTATGGCATTGGCCGCTGCGCAATCAATCTGTTTGTACCGTGACGAAATTATTGGTAATGCATGCTTCAGATCAGGACTTACTAGTCATGCAAGGTTTCACAGGCCAAGGGTCGTAAATTTACGCGGTGTAGCTCTAATGAAAATTAGGTTCACTAGCAGAAAGTCTAAATATTTCCAATTGATCAGACCTTATAGGAACTTTTGTTGTTTCGGATCAGAATTTTCAACATTGCTCTCCAGCATGACTGAAAAGATTTGTTCATCATCTGGTACTAGTACAACTAAACATGAGGTAGCTCCCAACACCAGTACTCATTTAGTCTCTTAATGTACAATTTCCTTAATTAATCATTACATCCACTGCTTTTTCCTTAAGCTAATTTAATTTGGTTCCGTTTCAAGACAAAACAGACATTTGACTTTCTTGTTGACAAAGTAAGAATTGTTCTCAAAGAATGGAGTCATCTACACTTCATGAAAGTTGTTGGTTTACTGGCGTGTGCTTTCATGGTCATTCCATCAGCCAACGCTGTTGACGCTCTCAAAACTTGTGCCTGCTTGCTTAAGGAATGCAGGTATGATCTCATCCTGTAAAATTCAGAACTCTCTCTCTCTAAATAGAACACTGACTTTATTGACTAGAGAAAAGAATACTATCTAATGGGTATAATCACTACCTCTACTCCTATATATACACAATCTAATACAAGCTAAAAAAAAAACTGAAAAAATAACTAACTCCCTAATTGGAGGGAAAATCTGTTACAACAGAATCAGAACTAATTTGCACACGTGTTTATCACCAAATCAGCTCCCTAACCTCCTAATCTATGTGGCATTGATTCAATGAGGACCATTAGATCTTCCTTTACCAATTCTGATTCTGCAACAGCTGTTTGATCAATGCCTCTTGTCACGATTTCATCTTGAACCTTTCCCTGATGCTGAAAGAATGCAGCTTACCTTGATGCAGAGAATCACTCTGCCTTTTAGTTTCAACACATCCTAATTGGTTCAAGCATTCTGAAGCTCCCAAATGGTATCTTATTCTATTTTCTTAGCTTAGGTTGATTACAGCGTGACAGCTACTGATACAAGAGTACTGAAATGTGTTACCCTGCTTCGTTTTAGATAATAAGATGGCCTAGAAAGAAACTTAGCTATATAACCTTCAATTCGCGCTAGTTCAATTTTTAAGAAAATGACCCCAGGTCAATAAATTCTCCCACTTATCTATACATTTTTAAGAAAATGTCCCATCAAACCCTAGACCCTCATTTCCCCTATAAATTCTCCCACTTTCATCAACCAAAGGGTTAAATACTTTTTGCCTACAAAAACTCTCTCAAAATCCCCTCAACATATCTAAACTAAGAGTTTTTGGTTAGGAGAGCAGAAAAGGGTGAGGATTAGGTTGATTTTCAGCCATCTTTAGTTAAAAAAGATTCTCTTGCTCACTTGTGTTCAAACTTCTAGTTGGTCCAATCATGCTAGCACACATTTTTTAGGGTTATTCAGCCACCCTAATCGAATCGTTCAACTCATCCTCCCACACACACAATTGCGGTAGTTGATTTGAGCTGAGGGGCCGGTCAAAATAACATCACTGTAAGTGCTACAAGAAGATGTGGATATTTCCTATGATGCACACTCTTCTCCTTGATTCTTGTTTCATTTATGTTCTTTCTTTTTTTTAGTTTTTTAATATGTTATCTTGTGCAGAATAATCTGCTTTGTGCCTTATTTATTTATTTGTTTTGTTTTTGCTAAAAACATGTTGGAACCCTAATTTGCTTTAGGGTGTGTATGCGTTTGGTAAGATTTGTTCACATCCATGTTCGTGCATATGCATCCTTTGAATGGCTAGGTTTCATGTTTTGTTCATCTAGCTTAAAGCCCAGATGCATACGTCGGTAGATGGATGTGTACGCACTCTTCTTATGGCGTACACCAATCTGGGCAGAAAACAGATTTCATTCTTATTTTGTTTTATTTGCGTTAAATGTCATATTTATTATCTTTCCTTATCTATTTTATCTGCATTAACTATGCATACTTGCTATCCTATTTGTTTCCTTTTGTGTCTCATGTAATAAATGCAAAATATTCAAAATACTTTTTTTCTTTCATTTCTCATACCAAAAGTCCTAATACACTCTCTCTCTCTTCTCCCTCATCCACTCTTTAATTCTGATTTGAATCTAATTAGGCAACTGAAAGTGTTAGGGATAAATAAGGAAACCTTTTAATTCTTAAAAGACACATACTTTCTAAAACTTAAAATCGATAGTCAATTGATATCCAATCCCTTTTGGAAATTGGTTAACTATTCAAACATAAGAAAGGTATTTAAGTAAGCTTTATTGTAATTAAGATGTTTAATTTGAACTTAAATGGTAACATAAAAGTTAATTAAATATCTCTTAATTAATCAAATCTCTTTTAAGCCATGTACAGTCACCAAGCCTAGAAAGATAAGTGTAAAGGTTTGTCCGTGAAGATTACATCCTAGCCTTACACGTGAGTGCCATCGAGCTATGGAAGCAGCGAGTTTGGATGAGGAGAGCTACGCCTTTAGCATTTCAACAGCGTGAACTCCATAGCTATAAGGATCTGAAAGGAAAGAGGACACAGCCTGATACACTATACTGGTCACCGAGCACTAACATGAGAGAGGTACTGATCTTTGCCTAGTTTGGTGTTGCACCAGCCTCCTCATGGGTAGAACATTGCTTGGACAGCATAGCAGGACAATTGTAGCTCCCTCTTAGGACAAAGCAAGTGACAAGGCTCACAATCTTCTCTCTCTCTCTCTCTCTTCGTACCACCCAACGTTGTCCTCCCAGCACACTCTCCATGCAACAGATTTTTCTCACTCCATTAGCAAGAAAATAAGTACTGCAGGCTAGCTGCCCTTAGGGTTTGAAAGTACTAATAGGAATTCACCAGCTATCCTTGTATAACAGAAAACAATCCTCGTACTATAAAAGGGAAAAGTATACTAAGCATCCTAGGTATCACAAAAAACAGAACAATGAGGTAGAAAATGATAGAAAGAGAAAGATGAATACAAAAAACACTAGATGTGCAACAGAAAGAATGTAATTTCGGTTTCTAAAATGGAATACAACATCTTTGCAGCTATAAAGAGATAAAATCCTTAATCCCACTGTGGTTTTTCACCCCTCATTCGTGGGGTTTTTCACATAATTCCTCTATCTTTGTTGCTCATTTTAATCCTTGCTCTTCACTCTCGATTCAAGCACAAAAACACCATTTTTAGAATCCTTATCAAAAATGATGTTTAAATATACTCTTGTTGAGGTTTAGAGATCTTCCCAAAATACTCTCTAAAATTTAACTTGCACGTACACTTTTCATGACTTCATTGGGGATCAAACCTAGAATTTTTTATTATTTCCGCTTTTACTGCCCTATGCCTCCAAGAAAGAAGAACATGGTGCCTCTAACTAGTTCCGGCAAAAAGCCTCAAGTTGAAGGAGACAAAGAACAAGTCTCTATACATGATGAGGGCTCGGAGTCCATCAAGTCCAGTCGAGCTAGCAACCAAGCTCTTGTAGCGGCCATAGAGGAGCTCTAACGCTCTCATATAGCCATGTGGGAAGAGATTCAGTATTTACAATAGAGGACAACCTTTCCTCAAACCCCACACGGTGGTCAACCAATGCAAGAGAAACCGACAGGTTGAACTTGACCCCACTAGGGGTCCATGAACATCCACACCAACCTGTCGGAGCTCAAACATCACCTTACCTAACCAGGGAAAATATCATCGCCATCCTGCTTGAAGCTAGGAAGGCGAAAAGCTCTGTCTATGTTAACCGCTAATCTTCCATAGGTATGATGGCTTGGCGGGAAATTCTAGAGAGAATATTCGAAGGTACGTGGACTCTTTTGACAGCCCATTCTCATGACCATGAGCTGAGGTTTAGGGAGTTCTCCAAGTCACCAGAGGGCCACGCTTTCACATGGTATACCAGCCTTTCACCAGGCTTGGTTACCAGCTGGAATGACATGGTTACTCAATTCATGAAGAAATTCTTTGCACTGGATTAGAGACTCACGCAATCAAAATCTACAACGGGAAAGACCAGAAGTCTCCAAGGGCTTGCTGGTTTACATTCGTAGGTTTGGAGCGCTCTTCTTGATGTGTTATGATCCAGTGGAAGAAGAAATATTGGTGGACATATGTATTGCGGGAATGATGATCAAGTATCGCCCTTATATGGAAAACCTCCAACTCCCTAGTTTCACCAAATTAGTTGAATCTGCTAGAAAGACCAGTGTGTCTATGAGGAAGCCTATCAAAAGCTCAACTTCTCACACCCCCAATGTCTCAAAACCACCATGAAAGTGAGAAAGCAAAAAGATCGAGGCAGCTGTTGTTGAAGAGGTAAAGAAATGAGGCCAAGGCAAGAAGAGGGATAAAAGTAACATCCCTCCTCCATTCACTGTATCAAAAAAAGAGTTGTACAACATTTTGGAGACAGGGATCAAAGAGAGAGTAGTCATTCTACCCCAATGTAAATGTAAGCACACTAAAGAAGAAAAGGCTAGTCCACTTTCCTTTATTTACCATTGAAAGAATGACCATCACACTATGGATTGTTACACCTTGAGGAGCATCTTCCATGATAAAGTAGCTAAGGTTAAGCTATTACTCAAGAATGCAGCAAGAGAGAGGGAGGCAAAGCAACAAGTGCATAGGCCCAAAAAGGAAATGACCTTCTCTGTGGGCAATGAAGATCCAATGGAAAATGAAGCATGAAGTTTAGCTAGTAACGGCTCTACAACTCCAATCCTTTTGGGAAGAGATATGCTTTACACTGAGAGCTCGAAAGGAAGCTGCACAGGCCCTTTCTCAAGTGACAGAAAGAGGTCAAGAAACCGCCCTTTTGGGAGGGAGTTCTTTGCACATAGCCTTCCAGGAAAGTATAGAACCTGTAACATTTTCTCAAAAGGATCCAGCCAACCAGGTGGTTAATGGCAAAAGACCCTTATATGTCACGGCATTATTAGGAACCTCCCAACTAAAGAGAGCCCTGGTAAACACTGGTGCATATTTCAACGTCATTCCACTTCCTACCCTCGACGCTTTAGGTATCCCCCGAGACAGAATCATTCATGAACCCCTTCTGGTCTTTTAGGTAGGAAGCTTGTAGGAGAATTCCTTAGGACATGTGTCCTTGGATCTTAAAGTGGGACTCATTAGAGCTCGTACTCTCATGCATGTTATGGATGGAGAGGCATCTTATCACATCATCATCGACCGCCCTTGGCTCTATGCCCACAAAGCTATGGCCTTAACATACAACCAATGTGTAAAGGCGGTCTGGTGAGGTAGGCCTGTGATTATTGAAGCCACTTGAGTGCCACACGATAGAGTAGAGCTTCATTTTGCAGAAGCAGCTTTGTACCATGAGTTCGAGCATGAGAGAGAAAATCAAGTCCTTCCTTTCAGCTCAACTTTCTTGAAGAGAAATTCAGAAGAAGATGCAGAGGTCATCTAGCTAGAAAAAGCCCCAAAGATGACTAGATCACCAAGCTTGATGGTAGGGAGGTCTACAAGTTCAGACGGTTAAAGGGAGGAGTTGGGAGAATGGCGGACCTAACCCCTCTGTCTTTACTCAATAGCTAGAAGGGGTGTACATAGCTGACGAAGCTTTGAAGGAAGCCCTTGAGTGTAGGAATGATACAGTTAAGAATGTACAAGAAAAATTGATTACGGTGAATTTAGGTGAAGGAAATTTAGAGAGGCTGGTTCAAAATAAGCAAGAACCTGCTTGATGAAGAAAAGAGAGAATTGATAGCTTTACTGAAGGAATTCAGAGACATCTTTGCATGGTGGCATGAAGAAATGCTAGGTCTAGATACCATGTTGGTGACACACAAGTTTAATGTGGATGTCAAGGTAAAACCAGTGAAACAACCCGCCAGGAAGTATCAGCTTGAGGTCGAAGGAAAAGATCAAAGTCAAAGTGAGTGAACTACTAAAGCCAGGGTTCATAGAAGAGATCAAATTCCCGCAATGGTTGACTAAAATTGTTCCAGTGAAGAAGAAAGGAGGCCAAATCCACATATGTGTAGGCTTCAAAGACCTCAACAAAGCCTATCTTAAAGATGAGTTCCCTTTGCCTAACATTGATATTTTGGTGGATTCTGTTGCCTGTTATAAACTTTTTTCTCTTATGGATGGCTATAGTGGCTATAACTATATTTTCATGGAACCAATAGATGCTCACAAAATTGCTTTTCAGAACACCATTTGGGAATTATTATTCTATAAATTAATGTCATTCGGACTAATGAACGTTGGGCTACATATCAAAAGACCATGACGTGCTACAAATCCACCCTTGTCAAAGGCCTAACAGCAACAGATTCCCAATGTGCACACGTCTATCTATCTACTCCTTTGATGATTTTTCATTTTTATTCATTTCATGTTTTTAAGTGTGGCGGATCTAATGAGGTACTCCAATGGAGTCCTCCATTGGGAGATTCAGTTTTGTAGGGAGGTGCATAATCGTGAATTGGAAGCTTTCAGGAGCTTCATCAATTCCATTTATAGCACTCCTGTAAGGGGAATCGAGGAGGATAAGAGATGTTGGTTGCCTTGTAAGAGTAAGGGGTTCACGGTTAGTGCATACTACCATCTTCGTGTTGGCCATAGTGAGCAGTTTTTCCCTTGGAAAAGCATTTGGAAGCAGAAGATCCCCTCTAGAGTGGCTTTTTTTGCCTGGACCGCAGCCTTGGAGAAATGTCTGACAATTGACAATTTAAGGAAAAGAAAGGTTTGAATTTTGGAATGGTGTTATATGTGCAAGTGTAATAGTGAAAGTGTTGACCATCTTTTCCTTAATTGCCCGGTTGCTTCGGAGCTATGGGATATGGTTTTTGGTTTATTTGGAGTTAGTTGGGTCATGCCATTGTCTGTTGTTAGGCTCTTTGCTTGCTGGCAAGGTCGTTTTGGTCGCCATTGTAATGGAGATATTTGGAAGCTCGTTTCTCTTTGTTTGATGTGGTGTATTTGGAAGGAGAGAAATAGTAGGTGTTTTGAAGACATTGAGTGTTCCATGCCTAATCTCAAGCTTCTTTTTCTCCGAACCTTATTTGACTGGTTCTCTGTGTGGAGAAACCAACCTTTTTCTACTATTTTGGATTTACTTGACTTTTGTAATATTCGTTTTTAATTTGTTCACCCCTGTATACTTCCTGTGTACTTGGGTGTCTCTCTGTTTTGATATCAATGAATCCTTATTACTTATCAAAAAATGTTTTTAAGGGTATGTATATAAAATTTGATACTCTAAAATCCTGTTAAAACCCTTGGAGCATGGAGAATAAAGTCGAATTTAAATAAGGAATGATGCAATAAATAGAAGTGTAGTTCTTTCATATATATATATATATATATATATAAAACAAGTTTACATTATATAGCCTTTAATATAATTAAAAAAAAAAAATCAACAAAACAAAACAAGAAAAGGGAGATTACAGGTTCTAAGGCATGAGTTCAAGGAGATGGAGGATTGTAGGCATCTGAGTCCCCATCCGAGCTCTCCTCAGGAGTACCATAGCCATGATCTAAATCTTGTCTACTAGAATCACTGTCATTGAAGGGGCTTCTTCTATAGTTGTCAATATCATATGATATGCGATATATATCGTATTGTGTGTAAAAAATTCTGTATCGTAAGTGCTCATGAATCGTACGATACAGTGTGTATATCGTATGAATTATATCTTATCTTAAAATTGTACGTATTGTATGATGCATAGATGAATGCTTTAAAATGAGTTTTGTTTTTTTAATTTTATACTTTTATTTGAAACTAACTAGTTGTTAGACTTGTTTTTAACATAAAATTTTTAGGTTACTTAATTTAGCCTAATAATATAACATGTCCATAATTTTTGTTTCTCTTTCTCCTAAAAAATTTAGACTACACACTTGCACTTCATTTTCATATTTACATATATATTTTTTTCATACTATGAATAAGGTATTAACTAATAATATAATTATTTTTATATTTTTTCATTATTGTTAAAAGTCAAAGAAACTAGAATGCTAAGAAGAAATGTTAAAAAAAAAAAAAAAAAATAAAAGAATAAGAAGAGATAGTAAATGTTGAAGGTGATGAAGAAAATTTTAATGAAAAAATAAGTTTTCAAAATGATGAACATGATGATAGCACTAACTTAGATAGTTAGATTGAGTTGATTAGGCGATGTGATGAATATATTGAAAAAATATTATTATTTTGGGTCATTTGTAATGTATATTGTTGTTAAGTTTAATCAATTTGAATTGTATGTTATAAACACATTCTAGTTTGATTTATTTAGTTATTTTGTTAAATATTATTAATTTTTTACATAAGTAATGAATTAGTCATTAGTTGAATATAATCCAAATTTATAATAAATACACCATTTATATATCCATAATTTTTTGTAAATATTATTAAGTGTTTGTGCATCTTATGATACACGATGTGATATGATATATGATACAGAAGAATAAAAAATTAATTCACGATATGATTTACGCTTTGACAACTATGACCTCTTCTTCTCCTCGTCCTACGTCTTGAAGGACCTTCGTTGAAAGGGTCATCAAAGTGTAGACCGTGTTTCTCCAGGAATGCTTCATCCTCTTCCTCCTCCTCTAAAGGCTACCAATAGATGTCAATGAAAAGACATAGGATTTATGAAGTATTATGGCTGTTCACCGAGTGCAGGAAACGAAGAGACGCCAAAACGGCTATCGTTTCCCCTGTTCGCCATATGTCAAGCCTTCTGTGGCCAGGAGATGTTGCTGCAAAAACAATTCATTTTGAAAACATGTGACTGTCATTAACTCTGATGGTATAAATGTCATTGACATTCAGGGGACTAATGTATAGTCACCAAGCCCCGAAAGATAAGTGTAAAGCTTTGTCTATGAAGATTACATCCTAGCCTTACATGTGAGTGCCATTTAGCTATGGAGGTAGCGAGTTTGGGTGAGGAGAGCTACGCCTTTAGCATTTCAACAGCTTGAACTCCACAACTTCAGGGATTGAAAAAGGGGATACGGCCTGATACATTGTGCTGGTCACCGAGCATTACCATGAGAGAGGAATTGGTCTTTCCCTAGTTTGGTGCTGCACCAGCCTCCTCATTAGGTAGTACATTGCTTGGACAGCACTGCAAGACACATGTAACTCCCTCTTAGGACAAAGCAAAGGACAAGGCTCACAATCTCGTCTCGTCTCTCTCTCTCTCTCTCTCTCTCTCTCTCTCGTGCGTGCACACACTCTTCATACCACCCAGCGCTGTCCTCCCAGCACACGCACTCCATGCAGCTAATTTTTCTCTCTCTTCCAATAAGAAGATAAGTGTTGCAGGCTAGCTATCCTTATGGTTTTAAAGCACTAATAGGAATTTGCCACCTATCCTTGTATACTAGAAAACATTCATTGTACTATAAAAGGGAAAAGTGTAGCATCGTAGGCAGGGACGGAGCCAGTGGGGGGGCGAGGGGGGCACCTGGCCCCCCTACTCCTAAAATATCCTTTCATATGTAGTCTACTCTAGTTACTCCCTGACATAGAGAAAAAAAGAAAAAGAAAAAAAGGACTTCCACTTGAAAGTGACACAGGAAAAAGAATGGAAAAAGAAGTTACTCTCAAAGACCAAACCATGTACCTTTTCACCTATTTCACTATTCTTATAAACAACTTTTGTCTGTCCTAGTGTTGCACCTATTTCACTATTTTTTCTTTTTTATTTAATATCATTATTTTCACAATTTCACCGTGATATCTTTCACAGCATTTTATCATTGAGTGATGCTAGAGATATTACAAATTTTACTACTTATATCTTACAAATTGGCATCTCACCAATTACAAAAAATAATTTCAAACATATATTCATTATATTGTTTAGGTAACACTAATCACATTTTTACCACATCAGTTTGTAAAATTTGTCGTAGCTATGATTATGAATTGGTTATTTTTGTTTATTTATTTTAGTACTATGAAATATATTCATATTTTCTTGCAGTTGTTTATTTATTTTTTTATTATTATTGATTAATATTTTTTAGATTAATTTTACTTTTAATATTGATTTTTAATTTTGCCCTCTCTAGGCTAAAATCCTAGCTCCGCCACTGATCGTAGGTATTAAAAATTACAAAAGAATGAGGTAGAAAAGAATAGAAAGAGAAAGATGAATACAAAAAACACTAGAAATACAACAGAAAGAATGTAATGTCAGTTTCTAAAAGGGAATACAACATCTTTACAAGGATGAGGACATAAAATCCTTATTCTCACCGTGGTTTTTCACCCCCTCAGTCTATGATGCATATGCGCCCAATCTATGGCGTACACACCTTCTAGATAGAAAGCCAAAAATCACTCAATTTTCATTTTGGCGAGATTCTAGGGCAACCAACATGTTCATTTGGCTGCCTAAACGTCCCATCAAACCCTAGACCCTCATTTCCCTTAAGAATACCCCCACTTTTATCAACCAAAGGTTCAGACACTATGTTAAAATCATTTCAGATATCTAAGCTAAGAGTTTTAGGCTAAGAGGACAGAAAAGGCTAAGGATTAGGTTGATTTTCAGCCATATTTGGTTAGAAGATAATCTCTTGCTAACTTGTGTTCAAACTTATAGTTGGTCCAAGCTTACTAGCACACCTTTTTTAGGGTTATTCAACCACCCTAATAGAATTGTTTGACTCATCCTCCCACACAAAGCTGTAGTAGTTGATTTTAGCCGACGGGCTGGTCAAAATAACATCATTATTAAGTGATATGAGAAGGAGATGTGAATCTTTCCCATGATCCACACTCTTCTACTCGATTCTTGTTTTCTTTATATTCTTTTTTTTTTTTTAGTCTTTGAATATGTTATCTTGTGCATAACAATCTATTCTGTGCCTTTTGTTTTATTTATTTCTTTTGTTTTTACTAAAAACATGTTAGAACCCTAATTTGCCTTAGGATGAGTATGTTAAGATACTAGCTAGCTGTACTCACTGTATCAACACTATATGCACTGTATGATCACTGTATGATGTATTGCATTAGTATTGTATTAGTATTAGTAATGTGGGAGTTAGTTAATAAAGCAATTAGTTAGTTAGTGTAGTTAATAAAGCAATTAGTTAGTTAGTGAGGCTATTAGGTGAGGTGTGGCTGATAGGTGTTGTATATAAGCTACATGATTGAATAATAAAGGGCATCAAAAGGAATTAACCAAACTTTCTCCTCTTTGAGCTTTCTTAATCTCTCTTTCTTTGGAGGCATTACCCTCGAAGTAACAACCCACACTTCCCACCCTCAATTCTTTTCCGATTCATCCATTTACTCATTTCCTTTTCTTTCTTTGATTTTCTGATCAACCAAACATTTAACATTTGGTATCAGAGCCCTCTTTCCTGCACCATGACTGAAACCCGTTCTTCATCCTACATCAATGAATCTATCTCTAATCTCAAAGTCACTACTGACCACCATGCCCATTCTTTGCAAGAAATTTCCCAACAATTGAATGCTCATACACAGCAGTTGAACGCCATCAATATTGCTCTGCAAAAACTCACCGAGGCCAAAGAAAAGAGACAACAACAACCTATACCTCCTAAATCCCCATCTTGATCCCCCAATTCCCCAATGTCACGAGCTGTTATGTTACCACTCTCAAACCTCTCAAAGTGCGTAAAACTGGATTTTCCGCGATTCAGAGAGGAGGATCCAGCATCTTGGGTATACAAGGCCCACCAGTAGTTTGATTTCTACTAGACCCCATTCAAAGAGAGGTTGTTAATGGCTTCTTTCCACATGGATAGTGATGAAACAAGGATGTTTGCCACTTGGGAGGGTTTTGTGGATTCGTTGTTGACAAGATTTGGAAACTCAGCATATGAAGACCCAATGGAATCCCTTACACGATTGAGGTAGACTACTAGTGTTGTGGTTTATAAGAGACAGTTTGAAGCTTTATCAAATAGAATTAGGGGCTTGTCTGATAGCCACAAGTTGAGTTGTTTTCTTAGTGGTCTTAAAGATGAGGTGAGATTGCCTGTGAAAATGCTTAAGCCAAAGAATCTAAATGAAGCTTCTAGGTTGGCAAAGATTTAGGAGGAGTACTTGATGAGCAGTAGGAAGTTTCAGAAGTCTTTTTGACTGGAGTCCTCCAAGCCTTCAATTCTTGGACCAAGACCTGATGTTAAGATGGACTCAAAGTTTAAGCTTCCACTACAGAGGTTGTCTCCTACACAAATGGAAGAGAGAAGGAAGAAAGGCCTTTGCTTTAATTGTGATGAGAAGTTTCAGCCTGGGCATCATTGTAAGTCTACTAAACTCTTTTTATTAGAAGGGCTTTATCCATTTCAAGGGACCAGTTCTAATGTAGAATTAGTAGAGCTTGATGCCTCTGATGTGCTCCTGTCCCATGATTCTGACATGCACTTGTTACATTCTAGATTGATGAATCTGAACCTAAAAGGTCTGAAGCAGAAATTACTCTTTATGCTCTCTTAGGAAGCCCCTCCCCAAGTACAATGAGAATTAAGGGTAGAATTAATGGTCACTGGATTGTCATTTTAATTGACACTGGAAGCACTCATAATTTTTTAGATGCTGCCATACTCTCTAGGTTACACCTGCCAATTGATCCTACTGCCTCCTTTGAGGTTAAAGTGCCTAATGGTGATACCATCATGACCACAGGGGCTTGTTTAGATGTTAAGGTTGTCATGCAAGGTTACAATTTTGCAGTGGATTTGAATGTTTTACCACTAGGTGATTGTGAGTTGGTTCTTGGAACCCAATGGCTTAGAACTTTGGGTTTGATTTAGTGGGACTTCTTAACTATGTCTATGCAATTTCAGCATTTTGGTAAATTTGTTACATTGTTTGGCATGCACCCCACTGATTTAACTCTTCAAGAGAGTGATCATTTCTTTAAAAGAACTGTTAGGAAGGGTATTTGTCTCCAAATTGTGTCACTGGGTTCTAGTACTACTTCACCTCAGCAACAATGTGATCCTCTGATTGAGAAACTATTGAATGGGTTTGCTTCAGTGTTTGATACACCATCTGGTTTGCCTCCTTGTAGAGGTCATGAGCACCAAATTCTCTTAAAGGAAGGGACTGACCCAATCTGTCAAAGGCCTTATAGATATCCCCATTTCCAAAAAACTAAGATTGAGAAGATAGTCACTGATTTGTTGGCTGCTGGTTCTATCAGGCCTAGCCAAAGCCCTTTCTCTTCTCCAGTTTTGTTGGTAAGGAAGGCAGATGACTCTTGGAGGATGTGCATTGACTATAGAGCTTTGAACCAGGCTACAATTAAGGACAAGTTCCCTATACCGGTAGTTGATGAGTTATTGGATGAGCTAGCTGGTTCCACCATTTTTTCTAAACTTGATTTAAGATCTGGTTACCATCAGATTCATATGAAGGAAGAGGATATTCCAAAGATTGCTTTTAGGACACATGATGGTCCCTATGAGTTTTTAGTCATGCCATTTGGTCTGACTAATGCCCCATCTACTTTCCAGTCCTTGATGAATGATGTTTTCAGGCCTTATTTGAGGAAATTTGTGCTAGTTTTCTTTGATGACATCTTGGTTTACAGTCCTACAATGGAACTTCATCTTTCTCATCTTAGGACTGTATTGGAGCTATTGTTGCATCATCAATTATATGCTAAGAAAAGCAAGTGTGTCTTTGGCTGTACAGAGGTGGAATATCTTGGGCACATCATTTTAGGTCAGGGAGTTAGTGCTAATCCTAAGAAGATTGCAGCAATGATGGCTTGGCCAACTCCTACTTCTATTAAGGTATTGAAGGGATTTTTGGGTTTGACTAGCTATTACAGGAAATTTATACAGAATTATGGTCATATTGCTGCTCCCCTTACTGTCTTACTTAAAAAGAATGCTTTTATTTGGTTTGTCCATGCTGAGGAAGCCTTCCAACAACTCAAGGCTGCTGTCAGTCAGCCACCTGTTTTGGCTCTGCTTGATTTTAATCTTCCTTTCACCATTGAATGTGATGCATCAGGCTATGGTTTAGGGGCTGTTTTGATGCAAAACCACAAACCAATTGCTTATCATAGTCAACTTATCAAGGGAAGAGCTTTACAGCTATCTACTTATGGGAAAAAGCTATTAGCATTGGTTACGGCAGTGCATAAGTGGAGGCCTTACCTCTTGGGCAAACCCTTCATTATAAAGACTGATCAACAGAGTTTACAGTATATTTTGGAGTAGAGAATTGCCACTCTTGCTCAGCAAAAGTGGCTAGCCAAGTTATTGGGTTACGTATTTGTGGTGGATTATAAACAGGGGTGAAAGAACAAGGTAGCTGATGCCTTGTCTAGAAGGGAAGAATCTGTTTCTGAGGATTCATCTTCAGCTCATCCAGCTGGTCCTGCATCTTTGTTTTCAATCTCATTTCCATGTCCTTCTTGGATTGAGGAACTTAAAGCTAGCTATCAACATTCTGCTGAGGTACAGCAGCTGCTACACCAATTACAATCTGGTTTTTCAGGGCCCAAATTCTTTTCTTTACATAATGGGTTAATTTTATATAAAGGCAGGGTCTATTTGGGTCCAACTTGTAGTCTGAAGTCTAAAATTCTTCACCAAGTTCATGACAGCCCTCTAGGAGGCCATTTTGGTTTCCTTAAATCCTTCCATAGACTGAAACAGAATTTCTTTTGGGTAGGGATGAAGTCTGACCTGAAGCAATACATTAGGGAGTGTGCAGTGTGTCAACAGATGAAACATGAGACTTGTAGTCCTATTGGGTTGCTTCAACCTCTGCCAATTCCTAATAAGCCATGGTCTGCTGTTAGTATGGACTTTATCAGTGGTTTACCTCCTTCCCAAAGGCTAGATACAATTATGGTAGTTGTTGACAGACTCACCAAATATGTACATTTCATTGGTTTATCTCACCCTTATTCTGCTACTAAAATGGCTACTTTGCTCATAATGTCTTAAAATTACATGGCATGCCTACTTCTATTGTTTCTGATAGAGGTCCAATGTTTACAGCCAAATTTTGGGTTGAGTTGTTTAAGCTCCAAGGGGTGCAGTTGTCTATGTCTTCAGCATACCACCCCCAGACTGATGGGCAGACTGAGGTGGTGAATAAGTGCTTGTAGCAGTACTTAAGGTCCTTTTCTGCAGATAGGCCTACTGAGTGGTCTGAGTGGCTGTACTTAGCTAAATATTGGTTTAATACCAATTATCATTTAGCTACTAAATTCACCCCATATGAGGCTATGTATGGTTTTCCTCCTCCTCGGTTGATGGACTATATACCAGGTACAACTTAGGTTGCAGCTGTGGACTCTCTTTTGCAGTCTAGAAAGTAGATTCTTGCCTTGCTGAGACAGAAATTGGTCACTGCACAGGCCTGGATGAAGTAACAATGTGAACTTCATAGGACTGAAAGGGTATTCAATGTTGGTGATTGGGTATACCTCAGGTTACAACCATACAAGCAGCAATCAGTGACTTCTTGAGCCTTTCACAAGCTTTCCCCCCCGTTTCTTTGGTCCTTTTTAGGTTCTTAAGAAGATTGGGGAGATAGCTTATAGGTTGGATCTTCTTGCGGGTTCTACCATACACCCTGTGTTTCATGTGTCCTATTTAAAAGCTAAGTTGGGGCAGCGTAATGTCGCCATTCCTGTTTTACCATTAGTCAATTCCTAGGGTATCCTCACTCCTGAGCCCGTGGCCATTCTACAGACCAAATCTCACAGACTCCGCAATAGGACTATCACTCAGCATCTTGTCCAGTGGCAAGGTGGGTCTGCAAATGATGCTACTTGGGAGGATCTGTTTTGTCTTCAACAGCAATTCCCTCATCTTGTGGGCAAGATGTTTTGAAGGAGGGGAGTGTTGTTAAGATACTAGCTAGCTGTACTCAATGTATCAACACTGTATGCACTGTATGATCACTGTATGCACTGTATGATGTATTGCATTAGTATTGTATTAGCATTAGTAATGTGAGAGTTAGTTAATAAGGCAATTAGTTAGTTAGTGTAGTTAATAAAGCAATTAGTTAGTTAGTGAGGCTGTTGAGTCAGTTAGGTGAGGTGTAGCTGACAGGTGTTGTATATAAGCTATAAAATTGAATAATAAAGGGCATCAAAAGGAATTAACGAAACTTTCTCCTCTCTGAGCTTTCTTAATCTCTCTTTCTTTGGAGGCAGTTACCCTCGAAGTAACAACCTACACTTCCCACCCTCAATTCTTTTCCGATTCATCCATTTACTCATTTCCTTTTCTTTCTTTGATTTTCTGATCAACCAAACATTTAACAGAGTACGCATTTGGCAAGATGTGTATGCATCCTTTAAATGGTTAAGGTTCATCTTTTGGTCTATCTTCTAGGAATCTGGCTTGAAGTCCAGATGTGTACGTCGGTAGAAGGATGCGTACACACTCTTCTTATTGCTTACGCCAGTCTAGGTAGAAACTAGATTTCATTCCTATTTTTTTTATTTGCTTTAAATTCCATATTTATTATCTTTCCTTATCGGTTTTATCTGCCTTGACTATGTATATTTGCTGTCTTGTTTGTTTCCTTTTGTGTCTCATTTAATAAATGCAAAATATTAAAAATACTTTTTTTCCCCTTTCTCATACCAAACCTTAATTCACTCTCTCTCTTCTCTCTCATCTACTTTTTAATTCTGATTTGAGTCTATTAATGTAACTAAAAGTCTTAAAGATAAATAAGGAACCCTTTTAATCCTTAAAAGACAAATACTTTCTAAAACTTAAAGTCAATAGTCAATTGATATCCAATCCTTTTAGGAAATTGGTTGACTATTCAAACATAAGGAAGGTATCTTAATAAGCTTTAACGTAATTAAGATGTTTGATTTGAACTTAAATGGTAACATGAAAGTCAGTTAAATCTCTCTTAATTAATTAAATCTCTTTTAAGCCTTAAAAAATGCAAGATCTGTAATGGTGAATCAAGACAATCTAAGTTTAATAAAGGGAAGACATCTACAAATCAATGAAGACTTCACTTAAATTAAGGATCCCCAATTAGGTATACAAATACACACTTGGATGTTGTTGCTTCGATCTTTATCATACACATGTTGACGTTGTTGTCTTGATCTTTGCCATGTCTTTATGATGATGCTAGATGCCATGAGTGGTTTGACTAGACTTACACCTAGGTCATGGATACAAGTGTACACCTTTTGAGCCTTTAAGATAAGCTTACTTTCCATCTAGTTGAGCAATGATATATGAAGGCTGGCTATGACTGGACAAGCTTGGGGTGCCTAACATCTTCCCACCATGTACCCTAACTTCGGACCTAGTCTAGTAAAAGACCTTTATGGAGTCATGTTTTGGTTCCTGGACTTATAACCAAGTGGCGACTTCATCATCTCCTGTTAAAAAGCTCTGCGTAGTCCTAGGTTTCCACTGACTTTGAGTCTAAAACCGTTTTTCAAGGAAATTAAGTATCACGCACCCCACCTTTACAAGAAGAAACCGACATGCCGATGTGTCACAAACGGGGGTACAAACCACGGAACTTACATGCATAATCCTCACTACGTGATTTTGTATAGTGCTTTGTTTTAGAGTTTGCTAATGATAGTAAATTCTCTCTCTCTCTCTCTCTCTCTCATCTTAAGGGTAATATTCCTTAAATATTGCATTTTTTTTCTTTGACTAGTTTATTATCCATTGATGAATATATAAAAATTTATGGACCACTGATTGTTAAGAATTAAGAAGACAATCCATCTTCTTTGTTTGGGATCCTCTTATTTTGCTGAAACTGAAAATTTTTTGCTGAAATTACTATACATAAAGGTAAAAGTTAGCTGAAATAGTATAGAGGGACCCATGAATAGTACCAAAAAGTACAGTGAGACTCATAAATAGTAAAAAAAATAAGTTGAATAGTGAAATAAGTTAGCAAAATTAATCATGCCAAACGGACACTAAATCACCATGTTCTACAATCAATTTACATGAGGATTGTTCATTAAAATATTTGTTGATAGTTTACTCTCCAACAAATCAGATTTAACTGGATACATTTTTTGTTTTATATTTTTTCCTTTTAAAGAAAAAATTAATCACCAAACATGGCATTCTGTCTCCAAAATTAAGTATCTCCTTTCTCTCTAATTTTGTTGCTGGTGCTTCTGTTGACATCAGGGTAGAACTTGCCAAGTGCATTGGAAACCCATTATGTGCTGCCAATGTTGCTTGTCTCCAAACTTGCAACAATCGACCAGATGAGACTGAATGCCAGGTTAGTTCTTTATCTTTCTCTCGGTACCCGCATGTTCTTAACCAATTTATACCAATCAAGGTAAACTCCTGTTTTATTAATTCTTTCTATTCTTGTCTTGCAGATAAAATGTGGTGACTTATTTGAAAACAGTGTTGTTGATGAATTTAATGAATGTGCAGTATCACGAAAGAAGTGCGTACGTAAAAAATCTGATGTTGGGGAATTCCTTGTCCCTGATCCTGCTGTTCTAGTTAAGACTTTTAACATTACAGATTTTAATGGGAAGTGGTTCATTGCTAGTGGTTTAAATCCTACCTTTGATATTTTTGACTGCCAATTACATGAATTCCACAGAGAGTCCGGAAAACTTGTTGGCCATTTGTCATGGAGAATAAGAACCCCAGATGGCGGTTTTTTCACTCGCTCAGCAGTACAGAGATTTGTGCAAGATCCCACCCAGCCTGGGATACTGTATAATCATGACAATGAGTATCTTCACTATCAAGACGACTGGTAATTTCTCTATTTTTTTCTGCAACCATTTTCATGCTACTCTTCATGTATCCATATAGGCATGATTGCATGAATATGTGCTACTTGTTTGTTACCAAATATTTTCTTTGGTAGAACAATTTCACTTATACTAAATACATGTGGTAATAACTGTTTTGAAAGAATTAATGAGTATAATTAGGTACTTGCTTACATGGGAGAATTATCAATTGGAGGATTTCTATAAAAATTACATTTCAATTGTGCATGCATAGCGAGACAACATAAATAGGTCAAATAGAAGGTTTTCCTCTGCTGAAACTTGTTATTACAACAATATATGCTAATCTCATGCGTAAGATACAAATATATAAAATGCCATTCACTTCCACAATATGAAGTTTTGCTCAAGTTAAATGCATTTGATATGTAATTTATAAAATAAAAAATAAAAAAAGCATGTAATTTGTATTTTTCAAATAGTTCAAAAATTTGTGTGTATTAATTTTAGCACGTATAGTTCTTTATCGTTACCTATAGATCTGAGGAAATTTAAATAGAGAACGAAGGATAATTTCTGGATTAATTCGAGGTAATCCAGCCTCCTTAAAAGATAAGTTTGGATGATAATTTTCTGATATCTTTTATTTCAATAGTCACTGAATTTGTACAGGCAGAAAGCAACGTTCCAAAACATAAAATCTGGACCACTAAACACAACGTGATCCCCTTTAACAACTCCTATAAATTAGAACAAAATAACAAGAAGACTCCAACTCCTAAAAACTAGAACAATATAACAACAATTCAAACGTTAAAATACCACTACTAACGTAACATTTAAATACCAAACTAACTTAGCACAAATTAAGGAAAACACCACAGCTACCAATTCTCTGAGATCCCTTCTGCCATGTAACAAACCTGTGCACGTAACAACTCCTCCCCTCTTAAAGAGGTCCCTCGTCCCCAAGGGCTTATTCTGGAAACTGATTCTTCATTAATTGCAAATTCTCCCCTGTCGCTTCTGTTGGGGCAAGTCCCTGCCAATGCACGAGTATTTCATCCTTGTTTTGCCTTGTTCACTTATCCAACACAGCTTGTGGTTGCACCAACAGCCCTTCTCTGCCTTCTACACTCAAGGCTAATTGAACTTGAGCTGAGACATGTGCCCCTAATTTTTCATTTAACAAAGGGACATGAAAAATGGGATGAATACGAGACCCGCATGGTAAGTCAAGCTTGTAAGCTACTGCTCCTATTCGTTGCTAGATTTGAAGTGGACCATAGTAACGTGGAGCTAGCTTAGGTTTTCATTGCATCGCAATTGAAACTTGTTTATATGGTTGTAGGCAAACATAAACGCATTATCCTACTTCACACGCCTTCTCTCTATGCAAGAAATCATAGTTTTTCTTCATCTGCTCTTGAGCTGCCTTGAGGTTCTATTTTAATTCTTTGACATCATCCCGTCAAATTAATTCCTCCTCTACAGCAGCCACCTTTGCTGTACCTAGGACATAGACTATTAGAGACAGTGGTTCCCTTCCATAGACAATTTTGAAGGGAGTGCATCATATGTTTGAGTGCCAGCTAGTGTTGTAATGGAATTCCACCCAAGACAACCACATAACCCACTGCTTGGGCTTGGTACTAGTGATGCATCGCAAGTACATTTCCAAGGTCGATTCACAACCTCACTTTGCCCATCAGCTGGAGGATGATAGGCTGAACTAAAGTTAAAATTAGTGCCATTTAAGTGAAATAATTCATTCTTGTTGAATAATTATATACTTTACTAGCGGTCATGTAGACACATACCTTTTGTGGAACAAATCATCAAATTGCCGGATCTTGTTCTTTACTTGCTTTACGAACTCCTCATGATCTCCTTTGTGGAACACCTCCAAGTTGCAGGAGAGGCTATTAGAGTCTCTCCTAATTTCCACGCTCCAAATTCTAGGGAACAGTAAATGGTGTCCCAAAAAGATGGCTTATATTGAGAGAGCACTCAAAAACTATACGTATGTTCACTCAATGTATCTCTCATTAATCTTACTAAGTATTTTTTAAATACTAGTAGAGATTCACTTACACCAAATGTATGTGATCCCTAAAAGATCTCATCTGTTAAGTTTAAATTACTCCACTACTGATATTGATAACTCATATCAATATCTGTTAAGTTTAAATTACTTCACTACTAATATTGATAACTCATATCAATATCTGTAAGTTTAAATTTAAACTTAAACTTACTTATCAAATAACTCATGTGGACGATCCATGGGTCATTGTTTATGGGTTGGGTCAAAACCAGCTAATTTCTAACATCTCCCACTCGTCCACACTAGGTACTACAGTCAGAATTGGCTCCTCTCAATCTCGTCCAATCCTATCTTTTTTTTTTTTTTTTTTGAATCCTCTCTTTATACAGCAAAAATGGAGTGTGCAACAAACGAGAAGGTGTAGGGTAGGAGTACTATATTAAGTCACCATCTAAACTAACATAGTACATCACTCATAATATAACGTCTATGCCCCAGATTATTTGATCACACCCGATCAAGTTTCTTTAATCCCTCATGAGTTCAAAACTCTAAGCAACACTTGATCCTATACCATATAATATGCTCATGATTATGTTGAAAAACAAATTCCTCATAATCGTCCGGGCTATGAGCCATAAAATAAATGGTGTGTTTTAAATAATCTTCCCCAGACACTCATGTCAATTCATTCACACTTGATTGCTTTCCTAGACATGCTCCGTGAGACCGTATATATCATGGCCCTGAGATGACATGCTAAAGTAGTGACATCAAACATTCACTTCATGACATAGTTCTAGGTCAAAAAAAGGGCACAGAATGGACCATATAATGGTCGACTGGGGCTCACATAGTGACGGAGTAGGGATCTATCCAATCACTCCCTTAATTGGTCGGCTACAGCACATACAGTATAATTTGAATACTACAGTGGAGCTCCCACTCAATTGGGCTTGTCACACTCAAACACTGTACAAATCTTAGTCCAATTGCCACAAAGGTAACCAACCTGAGTTTCTTAGCACAGTTGCACATCAAGTACCTATCCAAGATCTCATATTTGGCTTTATTCAGGCTTCATGAAGTTGTGGATACACTTCAAGTGCGACTCCCATAAGTCTCATCTTAGCCTAGCTAAGGTGACATTCATTATATTATCTTGCACACCTCCCTAAGCATCAAGATGATCACTTGATTTACCAAAAAAAAAAAAAAACAAAGTGATCACTATGTCTCATCCTGCTTGCTACTCAAGCACTAGGGTGATCGTCTATGTGAGTAGACTGATCTAAGCCTAGTGACATATTCTTAAATAATGTGTGCTTAGTGTGCAATATCAATCACATCACAAGGTGAATAAAAATGAATAACATCATTATTGCATAAAGTATGAATAAGCATAAATGTCCATGAGGTATCCAAAAACATATCAAATCCTACAAAGTCCCAAACTCCTAACATGAGCCTAAAAGGCATCTCTAGCAATGGCTTTAGTAAGTGGATCAACCACCATCCTACTAGTGGAGATATGTTGGAGGATCACCTCTCCTTGTGTAATAGCAAGACGAATGTAGTTATAATGAGTCTGTATATGTTTGCTTTTGCTATGATACTTAGGATCTTTAGCATGAGCAATGTTGCCATAGTATCACAATACATCTTTACAGCTTCATCTGCAAGAGATGTCACCTTTAGGCTTTGGAAAAATCTCTGTAACCAAACAGCTTCTTGTGCTGCTGCTGAACAAGCAACATACTCAGACTCCATTGTGGATAAAGCAATGCAAGACTATTTCTTACTGCACCAGGAGATAGTTGTACCACTAAGTAGAAATGCATAACCTGTAGTGGATTCGCGCTCATCTCTATCACTGGCCAAGTCAGCATCAGAATAACCTCTCAATCTCAAATCTCCACCCTGATAGCAAAGAATGAGATCTGATGTCCCACAAAGGTATCGAAAAATCGTCTTAACTGCTTGCCAATGAACAGGTTCTGGATTACTTTGATAACGACTAACCATACCAATTGCAAAACAGATGTCTGGTCTAGTACACAATATAGCATATATCAGACTTCCAACTGCACTTGCATAAGGAACTCTTACCATTTCTCTCTTTTCCTTTTTTGATTTAGGGCAATCTTCAAGGCTTAATGTATTTCCCTTCTCAATTGGAGTGTCTATGGGTTTGGAATTATGCATATGGAATTGCTCTAAGATTGTCTTTATGTAAGTTTCTTGAGACAAGCCAAGAAGCTTCTTTGAGCGATCCCTAAAGATCTTAATTCCAAGCACATAATTAGCCTCTCCCATGTCCTTCATTTCAAAAATAGAGGACAACCACCTTTTGGTGGTGACAATCATCTCCATATCATTTCCAAACTCTTTCTTGATTGTTTGACATACACACAATGGTCTTCTTCCATCATTTCGAAACCAATCGAAATAATAGCCTTATGAAATTTGAAATACCTTGTCTAGACGCTTGCTTTAGGCCATAAATGGAATGCTTAAGGCGGCACAAAATTAAGAATATATAGTGTTTTACTATAAATTAAATTAAATAATAAGAAAACCCACTGTGCATGTTATATCATTTGATTTTGATATAATTTTCTATATTGTTATAACCCAATTCTTTTGTAAACTATGTTACAAATCCACATAGCATTTGTAAATAATATTACAAACCCACATAGCCACTTGCGTGTGGCTTATTACTTGCACAGTTTCCTTGTTGAAGGAAACAACAACAATTTTTGTGTAACTGATACACCAACGTGGCCTTGCACAATATCCTTGTTAAAAGAAACAAGGATAATTAGTTGTATTCAAGTGTAACTAATACACTAACATCAACGTGGGGCTCTTTTATTTTATTATTATTTTTATCAATTTTTTTTTTTTTTTAGATAACCACTCAAATAATAAGTGTAGTGGTTAGGGGAGCCCTTCAGGACTCATAGCCGAAGTAAATCTTGGCCGATGAATACACAATTATTCACTTGGTCCTCTGTGTAGGACTAACAGAACGGGGCTTACGATCTTGTGGTTTTCTATTTTAATCACAACTTCATCATTTAAAGTATAAATTAAGCATGTAAACTGTCGTTCTAAAGCTTATGGAATGTACTTCAAACCATTAAAAAATATTTGACATTAAACAAGATTTAATGGGTCAAAATAAGCCTGTAAATTTCGGATTACATGTAAACAATCAAAAAATTACAGCTTTTTATTTCTCTCTACATGCCATAACATGCTTCTAAAAATTACAGATCTGAAAATTAAAAATTACTTAATCTTTTAATTTTAGCATGCATATAGGATTACATATATTAGAGATCATGGCATCATTCAAGAGTAAAAACAAGCATAAAATGGCTCTGATACCAATGTTGAATAATTATATACTTTACTAGCGGTCATATAGACACATACCTTTTGTGGAACAAATTACCAAATTGCCAAATCTTGTTCTTTGCTTGCTTTACGAACTCCTCATGATCTCTTTTGTGGAACACCTCCAAGTCGCAGGAAAGGCTACTAGAGTCTCTCCTAATTTTCACGCTCCAAATTCTAGGGAACAATAGATGGTGTCCTAGAGAGATGGTAAGATTGAGAGAGCACTCAAAAACTATACGTATGTTCACTCACTGTATCTCTCATTAATTTAACTAAGTATTTTTTAAATACAAATAGAGATTCACTTACATCAGATATATGTAATCCCTAAAAGATCTCATCTGTTAAGTTTAAATTACTCCACTACTGATATTGATAACTCATATTAATATCTGTTAAGTTTAAATTACTCTACTACTAATATTGATAACTCATACCTTTAATATTTGTAAGTTTAAATTTAAACTTATTAGATAACCTATGTGGACGATCCATGGGCCATGGTTTATGGGTTGGGTCAAAACCAGCCCAATTTCTAACAATTCCAAAAAGTAGGGACGGAATTACCTAGGGGCTGAGGGGGGCCATGCCCCCACCCCCCAAGCCTTTGAAAAAAAATTCCCTAGTTTATATATTAGCATAAAAAATTTACTTTTGGCTCTAAAATTAATATACTTGGTCCCCCTCTCCCAAACAATTTACAAGCTGACCCATGAAACCAAAAATGAAAAAAAAAATTATCAAATCATCCATTGTCTGGTTGTCCCAAGAATATTAAGAAAAACATTTAGCTAAACATTTGGACAATTTACAAATCTGGACAACAAGGAAAATCTACAAAACAATTCACATATTCAGATGATAAAAAAAATCTTTGGACACAGTCTAAGTAAAAAAAAAAATTATAACAAATCAATTATAAATCATAGCAAAACAAATTACAAATACCCAATAATCTTTACCCAAAATTTACCTCTAATTTGAGAGCTCTGTCTCTCTCAAATGACTTAACCCTATAGTCACAGAGACAACTCCAATGTTGTTAATCAATCCATCCACACACCAATTAGTGTCACCAGCAACTTGGATCAGTTGGTGTCACCAGCAAAGAAAATATATAAAGAAAATACATTGAACTCCCCCTATGTACAAAAGTCCTAAAATCTATTCCCCATTTTTGTTATGAATTGCCAAAGGCAAAATCAGTCCTCAAAGGGTGGAGGAGGTGGAAAGGCATTCCTATACTCCGCAAAATCTGCTCTCAAAGAGGCAACCTTCGTCAACAACTCATCCAGAAGCTGTCCATGAGTTGCTTGTGTAGTCATGAAGGACTGCATCATGGCACGAAGTGAGAGAGGAGGGGCAACAGTAGGGTCTACATCGCTAGCACCACCAGAAGGATCCACAATTGTAGTTGGATCAACTAAAGTCTCCTCAGTAGCAGGCATAGTACCAGAGGTAGGAGTTGTAGTAGAAGCTTCTCCTCGTGATCTCTTTGACGTCCTAGTGCTTGGCTCAGCACACTTCATCTGTGCCTGTTGCTGTTTAAGAAAGGTGGCTCCTACGGGGGTAGTGATGTGAACTAACTCTAAGTGAGGAAAATCTGACAACCCTAGAAACCTCAAAATCCTATATATGTACTTGGGGAAGAACAACTTTTGAGCTTTACTAGTACTCCTATAGATATCAACAATGGTTTGAATAAACATAAATGGAAAACACATAGAACCATCAATAATAAGAGCATAAAGAAAAGCACACCTATCTATGGGAACAGTATGAACATGAGAAATAGGATAGATGTTATGACAAGAAATCCTTAAGTACAAGGAATTAAGCTCATTGAGTTCACAAGAATTGATTCTTGGTTTAGTACCCCAAGAAATAGGATGACCACAAAGAAGTGACATCATATCATTAGCAGTAGGAAAAATAGTGTATGGGTATGTGGGTTTACAAACTACAGGTACTCCTAAAGCTTCAGAAACTGTTTGCTTATTTATGGTAAACTCTTGACCTTTGATCCAAGAAGTCAAATAATGACCACTCGTCATTTCAGGATAGATAAAGAGATTTGAATAAAAATCTCTAATCAAAACTGCAAGAGGAGGATCAGACACCTTACACAAAGAAACCCAGTTCCTAGACACAAAGTTCCTACGAATAGATGGATCTAACTCACTCAAGATAATCTCTCTTTCACCCCAAATAGACCTATACTTAGTTAAGGTCTCATAAGTCTCTTCACACTTATTAGTGAGAAACCTAACTCTATCAAAATAAGCTGAACCAGAAGAGGATGAACCAGGACTCCCATTTGCTCTAGTTTTAAACTTCCTACCAACCTTAGGAGACATGACTAAGGACAGAAACAAAACAACACAACAAAACCAAGGGCAGACTGCATCAAAAAGGGTTAGAGACAGGATAACATGGAATTTTGAAAAGCTATATGATGCATGATATTAGAATTCGTATGATGCATGATCTAATGCTCAAAAAACATTCTAATTTCATCATAATTTTGAAAATTGACCAAGAAATATTAAGAATTTTAGAAAATCACCGATTTGAAAAACCTAATTTTCAAAAAAAACTTCATATTGATCAATTGAACAACATAACAAGCATGAAACATGTTATAATCACTCAATCTATCAATCACACAGGTCAATTTTGCTCAATTTCAGAAAATCCCCAAATCTCTCAAGAACAATAGAACCCTAATTTCAAAAATTTTGAAATTAAAGCATGTGAATCATGTTTATATGATCCATGAACAAAAACTCATGATTTAGTTTTGATCAAAAAGCCCAAAAACATCAAAAACCCCAAAAATTTTAAAATGCAAAAATCCCTAAAAAATGCATTAAAACATGTAATATGATAAAAAAGAATGGGCAAAAGTGTCTTACCTTAGGATTAGGAAGAAAACCTTTGAAACTTTGACCAAGAAAACGACAAAAAATAATTTTTGTGAAAAGGGATCGAGAGAGGAATTGGAGAGAAAGACAAAGAACTTTTGAAAAAGTCAGATTTGATTCCTATATGTTTTTAAAAAAACGAAATCTGATTGGTCGAGAGGAATCAGATAGGAATCGAAATGTACATTAAGAAAGGTTTGACAGGTCAAAAGGAATCGGGAAGGAATCGAAGGGACTTGAGACTTTAAGCTGAAAACTGATTTTCTTCTTCACATTTCGATTGGTCGAAAAATAGACTCAATCGGTCAAATTCTAAAGAAATAGAAATTTTGAAAAATTCTGGAAAATTTTTTCTGCAGAATCATTTGAAAAACAGTTTTTATGATATGACATGTATGTTCATGACTTCAAATGATCTTCAAAACCAAACTTTGGAAAGAAAAATTCAAACTTTATCAAATTTCTTCAATCTTTTCTTTCCTCACTCCCCAAAATGCATTAAACAACTCAAGAAGTTTAATTTTGGAAGGCCACAAAACTCAACACACAATCACATGTACAAGGTTTAACAAAGTTTTGCTTGTGGTGTGTGTAACTAGTAAGTGTATGAGATACTCACAAAGTGATATGTAGATAGAAAATAACCACAATTTCTACATTATTCATTACATAAGTTTGAAAGTAACTATTACTTGAAGAGTTACATCATATAACTTTCACATCTTCTAGAAAACATGCTTGCAACCATGCAATTTTTTTTTTTTTTTTACTTTTTCTTTTTCTTTTGAAGCATATTTTTCTTTGTTTTTCATTTTGCTTTTTGCTTCTTTTAACTAATGTACAATAACACCTTAAGTATTTTTTTATGCAAGTGCTACACCTTATTGAGTACGCTTTTATGAATTGCACACAGGTGTTAATGATTGGCGAGTAACAGTGGTGAGATGGTTATTTATGCTTTTCTCTTAGGATTTTTTAGTCCTTACAATAAAAAAAGTGTGACTTCAAAATCAAGAGCATGTGTTTAAAAACTATAAACAACTAACACAATATAAGTACTCTATAGCATAAACTAACAAAGTGCAGAAAAATAAAACTCATTAAAGCTAAACAAGGTACACAGTTATGAAATGTAAATTTCATAAGCCAACCTCAAGGTAAATTTCATAGGTACACAGTTTGCATCTTGAAAATGTATAATACAAAAACCCTTTTTTATTTTATTTTTTTATATATATATTTTTTCTGATTTTATATATATTTTTTTAAAAAAATTGAAAAACAACCAAAAACAAACCTAGAATGCAATGTATGAATGTTATGCAAATGCAAACCCTAAAGAAAAACAATTTTGGTCACAGGAGATTGAAAGAATTAACACAAGGATCATGTCAGATAGACTCACCGAGGTTAAGTCTTTTGCATCTAGACCTTTTTAGATGCAAACTTGGAGTTGGGATTTCTATTTGAATTTTCCCTAATTTTAGCTCCAGTATTGGTATACAGGTTAAGAACTTTTACCAAAATTGATTTCTTAGTAGATACAATCCTTTTAGTTCCACTTTGTATTTTCCTATTTTCCAATATCAGCTGATATCTTGGAAATTTCGGTGACCATGGCCTAGAACTGAGAGAGCTGACCCTCCCCCCTCCCAGCATGACCCTTCCCCCTCCCCCCTGCCACCCCATCTCTTAGCCAACACCTGTCCCTCCTTTGCCCCCCTTTTTACCACTTCCTTTCAACCAGCTACCCCCTCTTCTCCCTGGTTTTTTCCCTTCACCGTTCCCATCACCGTTTGGTTTTTTTCCATATCACTCTTTTTGTCCACCTCTTTCTCTTTCTCCTTCTCTGATCACCCCACCTGCATCAGACTGGCCCTTACACCCACCTGTACTACCTAGCCCAACCACCACTTTATCACCCACACCCCTACCTAACACTTTGCCCCTCCCTATCTCAGCTCTTAAACTATCTCTTCAGGGCAGAGAGGGCAGTTTTGGCTCTTTTCACATTGATTCCAAAACCTTTTCCTTCTCTTTTGACGGCGGGCGGGTAGATTCTTATGCTGTACACGAAAGCCGTCGGGCTATTAAAAGTTCTGTTTGGTTAGGTCGTAAGGGATTGGAATGGATTCTCTCATGTTTTGCCGATATTTGTGATTGGGTTCCAGGAACAAATGTAATGTGCAAGTGGTATAGAGAAAACAATAAGTTGTTTGAATTCCGGGGATGGTCAAATAAGGTTGGAATTTTTGTGGAGATAGCTGTATATTATGGTGGAGCTCGTCGTGGTTGTGTTATGGTACCTGCGAGTTCAAACCGATCTGGGTGGTGTTTGTTCTCAAAAGAGTTGGAGAGATTCCTATCAAGTCCAAACACTGTTTGGGTGAAAGGGGGTACTTCCGATGAAGCTTGTGGTGGTGGTCCGACAGATGGAGGTGGACTTGGAGGGAATATTTCTTTCAAATTTGGTGACCAGCGGAAAATCAGAGCCTCTGAGAATTCTAAAGCTAGTTTAGGTAATAACATGTTAAAGGGAGCTGCTGAAGGGAGCTTCTGGTTGTTTAAGGCAGCGAAGGATATAGAGGGTGCACAGTCTAAATGGGTGTCCAATATGATGAGTAGTTTTTGCAAAATGGTGGGTTTTCCTATTGTAAGGCATGAAGCTCAGTGTATGGCTTTATTTCGTCTTCTGGAACAAGAATGTCTTGAGGTTGTTAATGAGGGGAGTGGTCGAAGACCTATTAACCCCGGTCAGAAAGGTCTTATAGAGAACTTCGAGGTCTAGTTTCCACAGTAAATTATGATGGGTCCTCTTCTCGTTATAGAGTTTCGTCGAACAATTTGGGGGTTATTGGTAGTTATAAATGACTTTAAGACTTCTTTCTAAGAATGATATTGTTCATCTCCAGGAAACTAAGCTTTCTTTGGTAAACTCTACTATCTTGCGTAACTTATCGGGTAGTCCTTTCAGTGATTGGGCTGTTCCGGATGCAGTTCAATCATCTGGGGGGTTCTGTTGATTTGGGATAAGCGGGTGGTCGAGAAAATTGATGTGTTGGTTGGTCAGTTTTCAGTTAGTGTTCTTTTTAGGGGTGTTGTGGATGGTTTTGAATGGGTTTGTACTGGCATTTATGGTCCAAACGCAGACCTTCATAGGGCTGTTTTGTGGGAGGAGTTATCAAGGGTGCGTACTCGATGGAACAAGCCATGGTTTTTATTTGGTGATTTCAATGTTATCAGATATCCTTGCGAGAGGCTTGGCTGTGACTTTTTCAGCCCAGCCATGTTTGCTTTTTTAGATTTTATAGAGAATAATTTTCTAGTGGATTTACCATTAGAGGGGGCTTCTTTCACTTGGTTTAGGGATTCTAAACCGAAGTCTATGTCCCGTATCGACAGGACTTTGGTCTTTGCTGATTGGGAGGATCATTTTGGAAATGTGTCCCAAAGGGTGCTTCCTTGGGTTATTTCTGATCATTGTCCGATTTTGGTGGAATTTGGTGTTGTGGGGAGGGGGTGCAGTGCTTTTAAGTTTGAGAACATGCGGTTAAAGGTTAAGGGTTTTGTTGAGAAGGTTCAACAGTGGTGGATCGGGTATTGCTTTATGGGATCACCTAGCTTTGTTTTGGCTTAGAAATTAAAGGCTCTTAAAGAAGACCTAAAAAAGTGGAATAAGGAGGTTTTTGGTGATTTGGCTTTTAAGAAGAAGAGTTTGCTGTCTGAATTATTGGGTTTGGATGCTAAGGAAGATATTCTGTGCCTTTCGCATGAGGATCATGCTCGCCGTACTCAGGTTAAAGGTGAGATTGAAGTTTTAGCTTCCATGGAAGAGACTTTCTAGAGACAAAAGTCTCGTGCTCTGTATGTGAAGGAAGGTGATAAAAATACGCACTTCTTTCATAGATTAGCAAACTCTCATAGAAGAGCTAATCATATTAGTAGTGTTGAGGTGGATGGGGTGTTATATGAGGATGAACCTGCTATGCAAGTGTTCCAATTTTATCAAGAACTTTATACAGAAACGGACACGTGGCGTCCAACTGTGGATGGGTTGGATTTTGCTAGTATTGGGGAGGATGATAGTTGTCCCTTGAGAGGGAGTTCTCGAAAGAAGAAGTCTCCTAGGCGCGAGCAGAGATGGAGGGGGATAAAGCCCCTAGCCCGGATGGGTTCACCATGGCATTTTTTCATAAATGTTGGACGGTGGTGGAGGCTGATGTGATGGCTGTCTTCAAGCATTTTCACAGGTATTCAGTTTTTGAAAGGTCTCTTAATGCTTCTTTCCTCACTCTTATTCCTAAGAAATCTGATGCTGTCAATATTAAGGATTTTCGGCCTATTAGTTTGGTGGGCAGTGTTTACAAGTTGCTATCTAAGGTGTTGGCGAATAGGCTGAGGGTGGTTTTAGACAGTTTGATCTCGGAGGCCCAAAATTCCTTTGTTGGTGGAAGACAAATTTTGGACTTAGTGTTAATTGCAAATGAGTGCCTGGATAGTAGATTGAAGTGTCATTTCCCGGGTGTAGTTTGTAAGTTGGATATAGAAAAAGCTTATGATCATGTTAATTGGGATGTCTTACTTTATTTGTTGAATAGGATGGGCTTTGGGTTGAAGTGGAGAGAGTGGATTAAGGCTTGCATTTCTACTGTTCGCTTCTCAGTTCTTGTGAATGGTTCTCCGACAGGCTTTTTTGGAAGCTCTTGTGGGTTGAGACAAGGAGATCCTCTGTCCTCTCTTCTTTTCCTCTTGGTTATGGAAGTTTTATCTCGGATCCTTAAGGAAACCGAGGATAGTGGTCTACTTCGTGGTTTTCATGTGGGACCTGTGAACTCTATTGGGGTTCGCATATCTCATCTGCTTTTTGCAGACGATACTATTTTGTTCTGTGATGCTTCTAGAGATCAGCTGTTGGCTATTAGACTGGCTATGTCTTGCTTCCAAGCCTTTACTGGATTAAAGGTAAATGTAGGGAAGAGTGAGATTGTCCCGGTGGGGGAGGTTGGTAATATTGATGCTTTGGCTAATATTCTCAGTTGTAGGGTGGGTAGCCTGCCCATGAAGTATTTGGGTGTGCCTTTGGGCACCCTGTGCAAGACTGCATCCATTTGGAACCCCATTTTGGAGAAGATGGAGAAGAAGCTGGCTGGTTGGAAGCGTCTATATTTGTCTAAGGGTGGTAGGCTTACTTTCTTGAAGAGTACCCTCTCTAGTCTTCCACATACTTTTTATCCTTATTTACCATCCCTGTAGCTGTGGTTAACAGATTGGAGCGTATTTAGAGGAAATTCTTGTGGGGGGTCTTCGAAGGAGTGTTTTAAACATTCTTTGGTGGCTTGGGAGAAGGTGTGTTCACCTCTAGAGATGGGTGGTTTGGGGGTTAGGAAGTTAGGTCACTTCAACCAAGCTCTATTAGGGAAATGGTTATGGAGGTTTGGCCAAGAAGGTACTAGTCTTTGGTGAAGGGTTATTGCCACCAAATATGACGAGGGTCAAGGGGGGTGGACTACTAAAGCTTGTAGAAGGGCACACGGGTGTGGCCTTTGGCGTGGTATTAATGTCGGTTGGGAGAGGTTCTCCAAACACTTAGCTTTTGTGGTGGGTGATGGTTCCTGTATTCGTTTTTGGCATGATAGGTGGGTGGGGGATTTCTTTCTTAAAGTGCTCTATCCTCAGTTATATGCGTGTTCTTGTGACAAGGAAGTCTGTATTTCTGACTTGTTGGTTCATCAGGAGGATGGGAGTAGTAGATGTTGGAATGTGAGATTTTTTAGGAATTATCATGAGAGGGAATTTGAGGCTGCCTTCTCCTTCCTAGAACTCATTCAGTCTCGGATCCCAAGAGGTATTGGGTTGGATAGACCCCATTGGTGCCTTAATAGGAATGGTAAGTTTGATACTTGGTCCTTCTATCATAAGATCAGTCTTACCTTGGATAATTTGATGCTTCGGGGCCTCCCTTTGGCAAATATGTGCTCTATGTGCTGTTGTTCTGTGGAATCTGTGGACCATCTTCTCACTCACTATTCGGTAGCTTATTCTTTGTGGGTGCAAATGTTACAAGCTTTTGGGATTCAATGGGTCATGCCAGGTTTTGTGGAGAGTTTGGTGTCTTGTTGGTGTAATTGGTTGGGAAAATATGCTTCAGACATTTGGAATATGGTTCCTAGTTGTTTGATGTGGGTTGTTCGGTTGGAAAGAAATCGGCGCTCTTTTGAGGTTCTGGAGAGAACGCTTGATCAGTTACAAGCGCTCAGCCAAAATACTCTTTTGAATGGGCCAAGTGCTGGGGTTATTCAAATTGTTCTTTTGCTCTGGAGTTCTTTTCTACCCTTAGTAGTGCCTCTTAAGTTGCTTCTTTTTTTCTGTTTTCAGTTGTTTTTGTTTGCTGTTTTTTGTTTTCACCATCATGAACACCTGTAATGGCTGTTTGCGTTTTTCTTGTTGAATAAAAGTCTTATTACTTATTAAAAAAAAAAGAACTTTTACCAACTCATGAATAAGTGTCATAGGATCTTGTGTTTTTGACACATGCACTCTTTGTTTGGAAGCTTGTTTCAAAACTTGCAACTTAAAACAATTTGGTCTAGTATGCCCAGCTCCACCACAAAAATGACAAAACCACTAGCGTTTGTGGTTTTTCTTGCTTCTAGATTGATTGGGATTTTTAGGTTTAGACTTACTCAGATCTACCCTAGTTCTTCTAGAAGCTGAAACTATTTCCTTATGTACCTTAACTTCAGAAAGAGTTAGATGAACAACAGAAGATAATATAGTAGGTACAAACTTAGGATGATTCACCACAGTAGTAGATCCACTCTCAACAAACCCTAAACCTATCTTATCAGAAACAGACTTTTGAACATGTAACATCTCATCTAGTCTAGAAGTAGAAGTTCTATCTATTTGTTCTCTAGCAACAGATAATTCTAATTCTAAACTTTAACCTTTTCAAGCAAAGACATGTTCTCAGTCTTAACAAAATTCAAGAGTTCATTAGCATCAAACAGCTTTAGTAGCAAATTCGTCTTTTCTTGTTCAAGAGTGTTTATCTTTTTCAACCTTGATTCAACACTTATAGCATCTTTAGCTGCTATCTTGCAAAGTTTGTTGTAAGCTTCTTGTAAATTTGCATTTTCAGAGAGTTCCCCTTCAAAAGGGTTCTCATCAGCAATCTCAATTTCACTTACTACAGTAGTAGCAGTGGAAGCCATGAAGTTTCCTTCTTGATCACTTTCAAACTCATGATCAAAAACTTCATCATCACTCAGAATAACAGCCATAGCTTTACCTTTGGATCTCAAGAAAGTCGGACACTCAGATTTTAGATGACTATGACCCTGACAACCATAACACTGTTGTCCTAAAGAACTATTAGAAGATTGACCTACATTATCTTTTGATTTTTCAGAATTGTTGTTTTTGATAGTGTCATTCTTCTTAACATTCTTCGTATCAACATTGTTTCTATTTCTTGCCCTCTTATTATTATTTCTTAGAAAATTTCTAAAGTTCTTGGCAAGATAAGCAATCTCAGTAGATGAGAGTTCATCATCAAATCCACAATCATCAACATCATCAATATATTTCAAAGCCATAGATTTGGATTTATTTGTTTTTGGTAAGTCAGATTCATAAGACTGAAGAGATTCTACAAGTTCATCTACAGGAATAGAGTCAACATCCTTATTTTTAGTTATGATAGTTTCTTTAGGTCTAAAATCCTCAGTTAATGATCTAAGAATTTTCCTCACAATTTTTAGTTGATCATAAATGAAAGTTCAAAAACGTGTATAAACACCCTTGAACGTTGAGACCCCCAATTCACAAATTACCAATTCAAGCTTTATATCAAACAATTAATGTGCGGAACATGAACTAAAGCATAACACAGAATTGGTAAACAATCTAAGCCAATTAAAAACACAAACACAGCAGTAAATAAAAGGCAAAGATAAAGGGAAGAAAGATGCAAACACAAGGACAACACCCGATGTGTTATCGAAGAGGAAACCGAAACCCTCGGCGTAAAACCTCTCCGCCGCCCTCCAAGCGGTAAACTATCCACTAGAAAATGTAGTTGGGATACATGAACAGCAATAGACCCTCCAAGCCTAATCTACCCGATGTACCTAAGCCCTCCAAGCTTCTTGCTCCAACGAGGTTGCGCTGAACCTATTTCTTTTCTAGCTTCCCGGATTCCGCTACTTGACCATAGCATCCGCCATCCTTGGCATCTTCCAATGCTTCCCAAAACTCCAAAAACACTCAACACTCTAAATGGGTGTGGGTAGTGTTTGGATAGAAATCTCCTCTCAATAGGTATGACAATGAGAGAGGGAATGAGAAGAGACTACAAAGATTTCTCTCTAAGAATGAGTAGCTCTCTCTAATTGGGTGGGTGTTTTGAAGAAACCTCTCTTAGGGTTTTTCTTTCTGAATGGCCACACACATTTTGTGGGAATGAGGGGTATTTATATTGGGGTGAGAGAGGAATGTGAAACGTCAGATTTTCCAAAAAACAGGGTTGGCTGGCTACTTGACCTCGCGACTTAACTAAGTTGCGAGTTCAAGTCGCGAGCTAGCTAAATGGCCAGTCTGGATTTTTGTCCTGTAGTGCTCCAGGTGGCGTGACTGTTCAGCTCCCCTGCATGCTCTGCACGTGAGCAACTTTTGGCGGCTTGCAAGCCGCGAGACACCAGCGAGTCCTAGCCGCGAGTCTCTGCTTCACTGCACTGTCTTGAGCATTTCTTCACACTCTCTCACACACTACCCTTACATGATTCCCACCTAAATACAAGGTTTCTAAGTGCTATATTACAAGCAAATTTGTCATGGAATAAAGCCAACACATGGTTGATTAAATTCAACCTTACAATAAACTTCACCCAAATTAAAAGCAGAATCGACAATATCATTCAACTTAGCATAGAATTCATCAAAAGATTCATCATTAGACATTCTAATACTTTCAAATCTAGAGGTCAACTCCTGCAATTTATTGAATTTTATTGCCTTAGTGCCTTCATGCACTGTTTGTAAGATGTTCCATGCAGTGTGAGCAATCTCCACATTTGAGATCCTCTTAAATTCTTCCATGGAAACAGCATTGAATATCGCATTCATAGCCTTACTATTAAAGCTTGCTGCTTCCATTTGGGCAGTAGTCCATTCACCAATAGCTGTGGTTGGTCTTTCCCAACAGTTTTCAACTGACAGCCACACTTTTTCATCAATAGATTTCAAGAAGGCTTTCATTCTAACCTTCCAGTAAGTATAGTTATTCACGTCAAAGTGTGGGGGGGTCACAAGAGAGTGATTGTGTTCCATAACAGCAGGGGTCAAGGATCAACTCTAGGTTAAGAAACCTAAAAACAATAACTAACCTACTTTGATACCACTTGTTCGTTCGTTTAGACCCCTTAAACTAAATTATTTAACCTAATATATTAACCAAGTGATTACTTAGATTAATTATTCAGATTTAGGTTAAAAAACAATAAATCATATCATGCAAAGATGCGGGAAAGTAAATAACACACGATATGATGACCCAGGAAAACCAATGAAACAAACCGTTTCAAGGTAAAAACCTAGAGAGGATTTGACGTAGCTATCCTCAAGGTAAACAAATCCACTATAGGAGAATTGAAATTTTTACAATTAGATTTAATTCTAAATTTATTGCTACCTCATGTAGTAACTTACTAACACGACCACGTGCAAGTTTCGAATTCACAGACTTCTTCTCTTCTTGGATTTACACCAATACAAGCCGCCTTGCTTGTGACTTTGAGATCCCACTCAAAGGTTTCAGATCACCATCAGTAATAATCTTGATACAGCAACTATGTTCTACCAACACTTGATTGTAGTTCTTGCTTCGGTAGATTCTTGTGTAGTTAGAAGGTATAAAACCTCTTAGATCTCACAAAGAGTAACACACAAGTCTTCCAAAAGTCTTCAAAACGTGAACTAGGGTTTCCCTTTTATATGTGAAGAAGTTTAGATGGAACCTTAAACGTTTTTGCAGGCTTGGGCCTATTCAAAAATTCTGCAGAAAAACTGTGCCTGTGATTTTCGATTGGTCGAGCCTAATTCTCGATCGGTCGAGCAAGGCAGAACCACACTTTGTTTTTCTGCAATCATTTGGACTTGAACCTTGAAACACCACTTTTAAGTATTGTCTAAAAACCTAGACTAGACATGTTTTGTTCTCGGTTTGTCAACACAATAAATATATGATTCTAAATATTTAAATCTAAATCTTTAGAACCTAGTAGATGTAGTAAAGTGTTTCGACAACATAGATAAGGGGCTCTTAATCTCAGTTCTTCAATTCTATTTAGCTAAGGAAAACACATCCTTCTATGATCTTATTTCCGCTTTTCTCCAAACTCCAATCTTAGACAAAAATGGGCATTCTTATTCAAATTGCAAGAAAGGCATCACTCAAGGCAGCTCCCTATCCCCTGTGCTAATGAACATTTTTCAACATCGACTTGATTTGCAAATCCATTCTTCCTTTATGAAAAAGGATAGGAGGATCGACTATATTCGGTATGCTGATGACATGATCATTGCTATCAAAAGTGGGGTCGATTCAGAAAAAATATATAATAGGTTTTGGAATTCTTCATAAAGCGCTGCAAGACCTAAAGCTGGCAGAGACATAAAGCATCCATGTTTCTATTTAAGTCCCCTTCCAAGGACTTCAATTTTCCTACTAACCAACTCTGTTGGGTGGGTAGATGCACTCTCATCAACTCTGTTACGCAAATCATTCCTAACTATACCATGTCCTCATTCAAAGTCCCTATCTTTGTCTGTGACAAGCTTGATGTGCTCACAAGAAAATTCTGGTGGAGAGCTTGGGATAAACTCTCTGCTTCGAAAGCAACAGGAGGCCTAGGCTTTGAAAGAGCCAAAATAGTAATAATGCTCTACTTCCAAAATTAGCTTGGATGATCGCCTCCAAGCAGGACAACCTTTGTATGTCCATTTTGAGAAGCAAATATATAGTGAGGCAAGATTGGCTCTTCAAAGAATCACCAAAAAATGCTTCCCCAACCTGGAGAGCTATTGAGAGTGCAAAGCATACTGTCATTAAAGGAGCTTGCTATCAAGTGGGGGATGGCACCTCAACTAATGTTTGGAGTGACCTGTGGGTATCATGGCTGCCAACATTCAAACCCAAGCCCAAAAATGTGGCATCAACTTCCTCCCATCTATGGTTTCTCAGCTCATTGACCATGCTCAACATGCTTGAAAATCCAATATGGTTCTTGAGCTTTTCGATTATAAATAAGCTAAGGCTATCCTATCCATCCCTATTCCTATAAGGTCTAAGCCCGACAAGTTAATCTGGGCACCAAACTCCAAACGTGTTTTCACTATCAAGTCTGCTTATCGAATTGACAATGAGATTACTTCCATAACCCCTCCCACAGACATCCCTTCGAAAAAACTTTGGAAGGCTAGAGCACCAGAAAGATTGAAGATGTTCTTATGGAGATTGGGTAACAATGTTCTCCCCAGTAATGAAAATCTCATGCAAAGATTGTCGATCCAAGATTCTTGCTATGAACTTTGCAAACAAGAAGTTGAATCCTCTGTTCATCTCTTCATATCTGGTCCTATAGCCAAAGCCCTTCGGGAAACCTGTTGTTGGGGCCACAAGCCTGAAGAACACCAACTAGCTGCCCCTGAAAGTATCATCAAGCTAGTTCTTGAGCCTACCAAAGCCTACTGCCCCGACGAAGATGTATGACTCATATCCCTTCCAATGGCTTTTGTTCTTGATGAAATCTTGTATGTTAGAAACCAATCTTTTCACCAGGGGATCCATACTGAAATCAGGAAGCTATCGAACAGATCCTTCGCAAGTTTGCTGAATTTAGAAATCTTACGAGCTTAGAACATCCGCAAACAACCAATCCAAATGATAACCCTCCCTCATGCTGGACTAAGATCAATACTGACGCTGCTGTTGCCCATAATGATAAAGGTGAAGTCCTCAAAGTATGGGCAAAGCTGCTCCCACTAACCGGTTTACTAGATACTGAGCTAGTCAGTACCGTTCATTAAGTTGATTGCTCTGGCTAGTATAAATTGCAAACACCTCAGTTCAAGTTACTCAAATTCTGGTACAATTAGAATGTACTCTTTTATCGCAACACTATCCGAATGACTCTCATTTGTAAAATTAGTTTCTCATAATGTGGAACATGTGCTTGGTTTTAAATGTCACTAAGTATTTTTTTTTTTAATAGAGCTGAGCTGATGAACAGGACCAACTTTGTATCTTTTCGTATTCAATAGCATTTTAAGTTGAAAATTACCTAGTTATGTAAATATATTAATATGACGAATATATTATTCAGATTCATTTAACAGCATCAGTAAATGACTTGAACAGGTATATTCTATCATCCAAAATAGAGAACAAACAAGATGACTACATATTCGTATACTATCGAGGCAGGAATGATGCATGGGATGGCTATGGTGGTGCTGTAGTGTACACAAGAAGTGCGGTTTTACCAGAAAGCATTGTTCCTGAACTTGAAAGAGCAGCTAAGAGCATTGGCAGAGACTTTAACGAGTTCATCAAAACGGATAATACCTGTGGTCCTGAGCCTACCATTGTAGAGAGGCTTGAGAAGACAGTGGAGGAAGGGGAGAAAACCATTATAAAGGAAGTGGAACAAATAGAAGGGGAAGTTGAGAAGGTGGGAAAGACTGAAATGACCTTGTTTGAGAAGTTGGCAGAAGGATTTAAAGTCCTTCAAGAAGATGAGGAAAATTTCATAAGGGAGCTAAGTAAAGAAGAGATGGATGTATTGAGCGAGCTCAAGATGGAAGCAACTGAGTTGGAAGAGCTTTTTGGAAAAGCATTGCCAATTAGGAAGCTTAGATAAATTTCACTTTGAAATAGATGGGCTAATTGGTTACACCATACCATACAAAGTTACTTCCATTTTTTATTCTTTAAACATTGTAATCTGATTTGGCATCCATACTTTTTCACTTAAAAATGAAATACATAATTCAAATCTGTATCATACTTCAAAGAACATTTTAGAGGCAATTCCAAGGAAATTCCAGCTTGGTAATCTATTTGAAATCCGATTGTGTTGCACTGCTCGGTGCAAAAGGGTCACTCCCCACATTCTTGTACTCTGAATTAGCTGTAAAATCATATTGCTAAATTATTGAATTGCACTTAATCATGATCAAAATGAGAGTAGAGGGAAAAAAAAAAAAAAAAAAAAAACTATAGTTACCAAAATTAAAAGTTCTTAACTAAACTTAACCTAAATAAATATAACTTACAACTAAACAAATAATACCACTACTCATCCCAATTCATTTATTCAAAGTGATTATGCCTTTTGAGTAGAGTTGTGGTGTGTCTTTGTGTTAAAGCCCTTTTCCCTTTCTTTTGTGTGTGTGTTTGTTTTTTTTTTAAAAAAAAAAAAATTATTGAAAGTGGGTCCAACTTACCCATTTACAGATTCACATGAAATAACTTCAAATACTTGATAGACATTTGTTAGTTTTTATTATGTCACCTTTTAAAGTTTGGAGGCAATTCTTGAGATTTTATTTTTATTTTTATTTTTGTTTTTATTGTTATTATCTTTAGTTTTGAAATATTTTAGTTAGTTGCCATGTTTGCAAAATTATTTAGCAAACTAGCATATCGAGTCTTAGAGACTCAAGTTCCATCTTAGAACTCGAGTCTATCAAACTCGAGTTGCATGTGGTGGCAATCTGATATAGAAAAAAATTCATGTGGAACTTGAGTTTTAAAATACTCGAGATCCTACATTCACCAACTATTCTTCCTCCTCCTTCGTTCGTCTTCTTCCTCCGTGGGTGTCTAGGTGAGTTCTTTCTTCTTCCTTTGTTCTTCTCTTCCCGTGGGTTCTTCTTCAAATTCTTCAAATCTTTCTTCTTCTTCAGATTCTTCGTCTGTTCTTCTTCTTCCTTCATGGTTCTTCAAATTCTCCAGATTCTTCAGATCTTCTTCTTTCTTTAGATTCTTTATCTTCTTCTATGAAACTCAAGTCTTAGAGACTTGAATTCCATGTAGCAAAATCTTCATGCCAGCAATGAGAACTTGAGATGTTACTTTCTTATATTGTTTCAAAGCCTTGCTTACTAATGATATAGTTTCTATACATGATGTTAGAGGGCAAATATCTCCCAATTCTTGAAGTTTGGATGCATATCATGGTCATTTTTGTCCATTCAATAGTTATCATTTTGATGGTTTTTGGGATCAAATTGAAAACATATTCAATATTCGATGACATGGTGCCCTTTGTTCACTAGATGCCTCATCTCAAGTAGCATACTACTACTACATAAGAAAAATCCCTCCACGTCAGTTTCCTTTGCTACACACTGCATTAATTCCGAAACATTCCCAAAAATCATTCATGAATTTCCGGTCAAGTCTTCGACTCCTGTTGCAACCATTATGATATTTGACACTGTCACGCCTCGAACCCAAGTAAGAGCTAGGCATGTAATAAAAGCTACACGCTTATAAAGTCCTTCTTAATAACTAAAAATTATCCTTAAGGAAAATTTCATCAATAAATCCAAAAATATCATCAATAATGCAATTTTCAAAGGATCTCCAAATAATAATCTTCCAACATCACAAAGAAAAATAAACTAAATCTTTTAAGACTAATGCTCTATTTGTTTATGCAAAAATATTTTCTAGAAAATGAGTCATTTTCTAAAAAGTTCTGTAAAACTACTTCATTTTCCTATATTTGGTAATTACCTTAAATGAGTTGAAAAATAATTTTCTAACTTTCCTTATTTAGTTTGCTGTGAGATAGAGTTGTTTTAAAAAAAAAAAAAATTAATGGAAAATAATCTCTAAAATTAAGTCATACTTTTTATGTTGACCAAATATAGTTTTCCTTTGACTCAAATTTAAAAAAAAAAAAAAAAATACTACTAAACACTGAAAAACATGAAAAACCATATTTACAGAAGGTTTTCCATCGAAACAAATAGAGCGTTAGTGGAAAACAATCTTTAAAAATAAGCTATACTTTTTATGTTGACTAAATATAGATTTCCTTTTACTTATATATATTTTTTTAATGCTACTGAATACTAAAAAATACGGAAAACTATATTTTTACAAGGTTTTTCATCGAAACAAACATAGTGTATATAAAAATTCAAAAAATGCCAATTGAATTACTTTCACATTTTATTCACTTTTCAAATTAGACAAAAGAGAGAATTGTTTGAGATGAACAAAAATACACTTGCAAGTTCCCGCTCCATTTGTTTCGATGGAAAACTTTGTGCAAAGATAGTTTTCTATGTTTTTCAGTGTTTGGTAGCATAAAAAAAGGTAAGTCAAAATAAAATTATCTTTGGTCAACATAAAAAGTATGATTTATTTTTTGGAAAACAACTGAATCTTATAGCAAGCTAAATAATGGAATTTAGTAGGTTGTTTTTCAACTCATTTAATGTTACTACCAAACATTGGAGAATGAGATAGTTTTATAGAGAATGATTCTTGGAAAATGACTCATTTTCTAGAAAACATCATTGTTAAAACAAACAGAGTGTAAAAATCTAAACAAAAGACAATTTTAAACATAAAAGTCCAAATCTTATTCCAATGATTCCTAAACTCCACTCATACGCACATCTCAGCGGAAGCCTAAACACATGCTACTGTTCCCAATCAGAATCTAAAAGGGGAAAGAGGGGGGGGGGGGGGGGGGGTTGAGTTGACAACTCAATAAGTAACCAAATACCAAACTAGTTAAAACAAGTATATAGATTGGCAAAATAATATAGAATTATGAGATTAAATTTTTCACATTTGTCAAAAGTTATAATATACTATGGATTTTCAAAAATATACTAAAGATGTTTCATAGACTTAAAATAATTCATAAATCCAAAAATTTTCTCATTCTCAACAATCTTATACAATTATGACTATGGTCACGCTATATCCCTGTGACTAGGTATCAGATTTAGAAGAAACTAGTTCCGTGTTAATGTATATCCCCTATTAACTGGGTCCAAAAACACGATAGCCTTGTGATGCCCTAGATAGAACTAATTTTGGTACCAACGAATAATCATTGGATGGGTATCAGAGTTCAAAACATAGTCATATTGTCCAAAATCATATATATCAAATCAGAGTTCAAACAACAATATATCTCATTCAAATACATATAAAATCATATATTCAGTAATCAAATATATTTGTGATTATTTTTTATTCTTTACTTTTAATTAGTAATACAATTGACATAAAATTGTAATAATTATAAACAATTTTTAGTAGTTAAAATACAGTAGTATAAGCAAAATAAAACCAATTAGGATAAGGTTACTTACCTCAGCTAGCTCACCACAAAAGAACTTATCCTAACACTTAAACAATTTTTTCCAGGTACCATTTACTCAATAATCAAATAATTTAAGAAAAACTTACAACGATACCTAGCCAGAAGAGAGACTACTAAAAAATATCCAATAATTTTCTACTATTATCTCACACTAAAAATCCACATATTCAGAGTTCATTTGATATTTGCTTATTTTGTTGAAACTGAAATCATTTTGTTGAAAGTATTGTAAATAAAGGTAAAAGTTAAATGAAATAGTACTATGGGACCTATGAATAGTACCAAAAAATACAGTGGGACCTATAAATAGTAGCAAAAATAAGCTAAATAGTAAAATAAGTTGGCAAAAATAATTTTTTCCAAATGTACACTCATAATATATATTTCTTTACTTTCTGCTACTAATAATTCCCTAGGATAAGACCTATAGAATACATAAAGGGTAAAAGTCACTTTATAAAAGAAGAGCAACATATGGACTCATCTTCAAGTATACGTGTGTTCCTTTCTCTCTCTCTCTCTCTTTTTTTTTTTTTTTTTTTTTACATGATAATTTATGACTTGTTAGACTTCATTGACTTCCTATTCACCTCTACCAAAGCCAATAAAATAATAATAATAATAATAATAATAATAATAATAAAAGTTGAAGGCTGCTTTTGTTTTCTTGTTTTAGCCTTAATCTCTACTCACAAAGATGGTCATGGAGTCAATAAATGTGGTTATAGATGATGCCATTTCGGAAAAGAGTGTTGATGAAGGTGGAGAAACTTCAAGCCTTAAAAAGAATGATGATGACGGTAACTCTTCACAAAGTGATGATTTTGGGAGATAATTGCCGAAAAAGGAAACTACTCCTACCGTATCAAGAAGGGAAACTAGATCAACCCAGGGGTCATCAAGCCCACTCACTCCTCTGGAAGTCCAACCTCCAATCTCTTGTGATGATGAGCTTTCCACTTCAAAGAAACCATCGTCAAGAGTGAGTCTAAATCATCTTGAAAGCAATATAATTGGAGATTTGGATGAGGGCTTTCCTTTGAGCAGAGGACCTAGCTATAGTGTGAATCATGTGACATATCATTGCTATCTTGCTCAATTTGAACCAAAGAAGGTTAAAGAAGCCTTGAAAGATGAAAATTGGGTAGAATCCATGCACCAAGAATTACATCAATTTGTTAGAAATGATGTATGAGAATTGGTTCCAAGACCAAAGGACACTCATGTAATTGGTACAAAGTAGATCTTCAAGAACAAGACCGGTGAGGATGGTGAGGTTGTGCGAAAAAAATCTAGATTTGTGGCTTAAGGTTATACTCAAGTTGAAGGTGTAGAATTTGATGAGTCATTTGCTCTGGTAGCAAGACTTGAGTCAATTTAGATTTTTCTCTCCATAGCATGTATTATAAATTTCAAGCTTTATCAAATGGATGTGAAGAGTGCATTTTGAATGGGATTCTACAAGAAGAAGTATTTGTTGAGCAACCAAAAGGGTTTCAAGATCCTTATTTTCCGGGTCATGTTCTCAGATTGAAGAAAGCTTTGTATGGGCTGAAGCAAGCACCAAGGGCATGTTATGATCGTCTTACGACATGTCTCTTGGATCGTGGTTTCAGAAGAGGTCAAGTCGACCGAACACTTTTCGTCAAACGAGATGAGAAATCTCTCCTTGTAGCTCAAGGGTATATAGATGACATTGTGTTTAGATCATCAATTGATGCTCTTGCTCAAGAATTTTTAGAAGAAATGAAGAAGGACTTTGAAATAAGCATGGTGGGGGAGCTAAACTACTTCCTTGGTCTTCAAGTGAAACAACAAAAAGATGGGATATTCATATCTCAAGAGAAGTAAGCCAAAAATCTCGTGTAGAGATTTGGTTTAGACTCCAAGAAACATGCATCTATTCCAACGAGTACCTCGGTCAAACTGAGCTCCGATCTAGCCAGTGTGGAAGTAGATCCAACTCTTTATAGTAGTATTATTGGTAGTCTCCTATATCTCACTACAAGTAGGTCGGACATAGCCTTCAGTGTTGGGGTATGTGCTCATTTTTAAGCAGCTCCCAAAGAGTCCCATATATCAGCGGTTAAAAGAATCATTCGTTATGTCAATGGAACATCCGACTATGGGATTTGGTACTCAAAAGACTCAAATGACTGCCTAGCTGGATACTCGGATGCTGATTGGGCCGGGTGTGTTGATGATAGAAAAAGCACATTGGAAGGATGTTTTTACCTTGGAAACAATCTGGTGTCATGGATGAGCAAGAAGCAAAATTCAGTGTCATTATCAATTGCTAAAGCAGAATATATTGTAGTGGGTAGTTGTTGTGCTCAACTTTTATGGATGAAAAAGCTTTTTCATGACTATGGGATTTCTCAAGACACCATATGCATTTTTTGTGACAATACAATTGCCATTAATCTATCCAAGAACTCTATTCAACATTCAAAGCCAAAGCATATCGAAATTCGATATCATTTCATTCGAGACTTGGTGGAAGAGAAAGTTGTATGGTTGGAGTTCAATAACACCGACAATCAAAAGGCTAATATTTTCACTAAACCACTTGATGGTTCTTGGTTTGAATCTCTTTGTAAGACCATCAGTGTTGGTATCATCCCTTGACTCATTTCTCTAGTGTGACCCACATTTGATCATTGGTGCATTCATGTAGAAAGGGTCTCACATGTCATCATGTTTCTTTTATAGGTCTTTGCTTTGTTTACCTTTTTGTTTGTTGATCTTACTTTAATGCTTTGTTTTTGAGTGTGTTGAAAAATTCAAAAACCCATAAAAAGTATAAAATCTAAAAAGTTTGATCGCTTGTGTTGTGTATATCACATGTTGAGTTTGGCCTAGTACCTCCATACTAATGGCGTAGTGCATTTACGAGCTTAGTTTGTTATGTGTGCACATTTTTTAAGTGTGAGCGAAATCTAGAAATCTACGTTTGATTGTTGTAAATAGATCTTTAAGCTTGTCATGAATTATTAGTCAATAGTCTTATTAGATCTTGATACATGCATAGACTTATGTCTATATATCTCCTCGCATTTATTTTTTATGTCAAAAGCTCTACAAATTCAATCTCTAAAAGAGAAAGAGATGAAAAAGTCTAACTTCAAAAACTAGTTTGACTAGGAAAAGGTGGAGCAAATATGTTTTCAAGTGTATGATGCCAAAGCCAAAGGCTTTTTCGTCAAAGAAATATAAAAAATTTCATGGCATCGCTTCTCAAAAATTGAGCTATATAGATCAAAAAGTATAAAAAATGGAAGCGAAATGAAAAACTTTCAATAAAATGTAAACACTTTGTTGGGGGGTCATGTATGTTCATTTCTACTAGTGAGATAGGTCACTTGACTTCGTGCTAGTTTGTATGACTTGATTGAATTGATCATTGAAGTTTCATACTAGACTATGGACTCGTTCATACTTGACTATGGACTCGTTCATACTTGATTCACACACACAACACACAAGTTTAATGTTCAATGAATGCCTATTTCATTTGTGTGATTGTACGAGTTCAAATGTGATATGTATACTCAAGTGCTTGATGATCAAACCCAAAAATATTTTTGAGTATTTTACATGTTTTGGAAAGTGTTTTTGTATAGCATTGGTTGTGTTTTAAGAGTTTTTTCCAAAAAGCCAAATCAGTTTTGCTGAAAAACTTCAACAGAGGCATTTTCGCTAGTAAGTCTTCTCGCATCCTATTCGCGAAAATGAGGAAGCTAACTTCTTGTTCTTCCAAAATTTTACACAGAGAGTTTCGCGACTCTCTCATGACTCTTTTGTGAGATATAGCTTCCCGCGAAACTAGCCCTGTGCTTTTGAGGCATTTCGTGAGTAGCTTCACGAGTACCTATCCCAAGAAATGAGCAAATTTTCAATTTTTAAAGGGCAAACAGTGACAGTTTTTCAAATCTTTTGTTTTGCCTCCTCCGTGCCTCTCTCAACCTAAAACCCTATTTTCTTCAAAATCTCAACCAAAACTCAAGGGATTTCAACTCTAAGACTCATCTAAGGTATGTTTTAACAGTTTTTCATCATTAATTCCTTAGATTAAGCCTTAGATTCTAGGATTTCTAGGGTTGGGATATTTTGAAAGGGGTTGGGAAAATTTCTTGTTCTTGTCAATTTTTTTTTTAATTTTCTTGATTGGGCTTTGTCCCATTGTGTTTGTTTTTGTTGGCCCTAAGTGACATTTTAACATGTATTTAAGCAAGATCTTCATTTGTTCATGCATTGTTTCATGTACAGGTGTTATGTGTGCACTCTAATTGTTCAATAAAATGCTTATATGGTATTTTTTCGTTGTTTTGGACTCCATTGAGTATAAATTTTTGGGGATTACCATGTTTTTACATGCTTAACATGTTTTGATATTTGGTTGTGTGTTTTACACACTTTACCTCATGAGTGTTTTGTCATGCATTGCTCAGGCATCTCACATGCACACCACAAGCACACTTGATGCACACACTCTATCACTTGACATGTTTTGCATTTCACTCATGCTATGTAAGTCTTGTTAGACCTTTAGCACTTAAAACATGATCTTCTGACTATGTTTGCTTGTCTATTTCCAATTTTAGGACTATTTGTTCGTTTTTATGGACTAACTTGTATCTAATCAAGTTTGTTACCATGTTTGTGTTTGCTTGTGTGCTATTTTACAGATGTCTCGTTGATCTACACTTGGTAAGGAACCTGTGATTGATCTCACATCATCTCCTATGTCAAAGAGGACTAGTCAATCAATGGGAGATTTTGACAACAATAGGTTCAAAGCTTTTTTAGACTCTCAATCCTTCTTCAACAATTTCAAGAATGCACCAACTATGGTGGAAAGGATTATGAGGTTCAACACCTTGGGATCAACCTTTATCCCTAAGATCTTTGTGGATAAGGATTGGGCAAGTTTATTTGGTAACCTTAAGGATCCCATCGAAGAGTTGGTCAACAAATTCTACTTGAATGCATGGTTCACCGGAGCTGAATTGAAGTGTTGGGTTTGAGGAAAGGATTTTGTCATCACTCTAGACTACCTAGCGAAGATTCTTTACATCAATCATCTGGAAAGTGTAAACACTTCCCCGTATGATGACAAATTAGCACCAGTGGCTGAGATTCTTGACACTTTAGGAGCTGATCATGAAGTCTCCTCCACGGGCACTTCCATTGGGACTGCAAAATTTGGACCGGAAATGAAGACCCTCACATGGATCATGTTTTTCAATTTGTACCCCCTGTCCAACACAAGTTTCATCAACTTCAGAAGAGCACAATTCCTATGTGATCTAATCAAAGGAGCTCAAATTGACATTATGCTCCCATATTTTAGACCATGGGAAAAACAGTAGGGAGATCGGCTGGAAGAATGTGTTTACCCTTCTGCAACCTTTCCATGAAGATCATGACTCTTAAGGGTGTTCATCCTCCAAAAGAAGGAATAACCCTATCTCGTAAGAGACCAATCTTATTGATCTCTCTTCAAATGAGCAAGGGTCACTTATTTGCTGACAAGGCGAAGAAAAGTCCTCCTAAGCCTCCAAAGAGCGAATCCTCCCAACATGCCATTTCTACTGGACCAAGATCACCTACCCCTACTGTCCCCGAGCAACCTAAGACAACATTTCCTTACATTCTCGAGCCTTATCCTACTAGTACTTAGCCGGGACCATCTATCTCTCATCCAGATATGTTGACGACATTGATTGAGGGGTTGCATGAGCACATTTCTAGTCTTGTTAATGTCATACACTCTAACAACAATCATGTTTAGATTCATTTAACCACCATTGAGACATAATTGGATGAGATTTAGCGCAAGCTTGAGGAAAGCTTTTAGTATTCGTGCCAAAAAGGAGGAGAGCACTTATTGTGAATATTTTGACTATAGCATATAGTAAGGGGGAGAGCATCACAAGGAAATGAGGTGTGCATATTGAAAAGGGTAGATTGGTGGGCTCAAAAGAAGGAAGCTAACCTGCAGCCACACACACTTTTGGATAGTCTAACCATTGTTTGGTTAGTCTAATTTACGTTTATGTTTATGCTTTTATAGCTTTTGGATATTTACAGTGCTTTATTTAAAGCTTTCAACTATTTTTGCTTAAAACATAGTTTTCTGTAGTATTTTTTGTATTTTGGTTTTTATAGCCATTTCTTGATGCTTATAGTTATCTATTGCTTCTTGCCTTAGTTTCTTTAATGCATCATGTTGTATGTTGGACATGTAATTGATTTTAGAATTGCTCTTAATTGCATTGCATGTCCAGATGATCATTTACTAGTTAAATGTTCATTGTGGTCGTTTTTTAATGACTGTTCATGTTTAATCAAGTTATGCTTTATGTTCACATTTCAGTTGGTATCTTGATCACATTTTACTTGTTCTTTATACATGCCTTGTGTTCTACTTATCTCGTGCTTAATAAAGTTTATTTGTTATGTGCAAGTGTTTTAGGATACAGGTGTATATATTTCAAGTGCTTCATAACTTTTAGATTTAGGTGCGAGTGAGTTTTGCCTATGTTCCCAAACTCTAGAGTTTGTTTAGGGGTTTTGTCATGGAATAGCCAAAATGGGAGATTGTAAAGTTATGATTTCCAACTATCTTGTGTTGGCTTTAATTCCGTGCCAAATTTGATTATAATTTCTTCAATCATTTTCCCTGTATGTATGTGTGTTTATTTATAAGGGATGAGTATGAGAGATTGGTGAAGAATCAAGCTTCAAAAGATGAATTAGTGGAATTCATGACTAGCTCGCGATAAGCAACCAGCAAAAAGGCCATGTGTGAAGCACATGACTGGAAGCTAAAGAGTCATGCCAAGCTGTGAATTTCGTGAGTGTTTCGCAAGAATGGCCATCCCGTGAAGTACCCGCGAAACCCTCTGTTTGGCAAAAAGTTTATTTGCTTTACCAAATTCTTTACCTACACTATATATACCCTCATTACCCACGAATTGTAGGGTGTGCTTTTCAGAGAGAAAACTCTAGCAAATACACTTGAAAGTTAGAGATTGTTATAGCTACAATCATCTACACATTTCCTTGTGGTTTTCCTCAAACTCCTACCTTTCTATCTCTAGATCCTTGAGAGGTTGTTAGCCCAAACACTTACCACACCCATTCTGAGAGATAAGTGAGATTTTGGCACTGCTGGGAAGCATTGGAAGGAGTCATTCATTGGCAGATGCAATCGGGCTGAATTGCGAGATTCGGAAAACTAGAGAAAACAAGACTTCGAGAAGTCTGTTGGTAGCAGGAGCTTGGAGAGCTCAAGTACATAGGGTAGACTAGACTTGGAGGGTCTTTTGTTATTCATGTACTCTAACTTTATTCTCTAATGGATCGATTTCGACTTGTAGGGTCACAAAGAGGTTTTTTGCCGAGTACTTCGGTTTCCTCTTCGATAACATGTCATGGTGTTATCTTGTGTTTGCATCTCTCTTCCCTACTCTTTAAGCTTTCATTTTATTGTTGATGATAGATGAATATGACTTAGGGTAGTGTTATCGGTTCATTGCATTTATTTACTCTTATTCCGCACTTTGTTTAAGTTAGAGTAAAAGCAGTCTAGCCATAATTTTTGTTTGGGGGTCTGAACAAGCTCTTGTGTTTTAGCACAAATCTGAGCTTTCAAATATGATGCTGTTGCTATATCGACTTTCCTATTTACCAAAAGTACAACTTCTTAAGGCAAAAATTGTGTACAACTAGACCCACCATGACCATGCCTAACCTTCTGCAAATCCATCTACACTTACAAACCGGACTCACCATGACCATGATTAACATTCTGCAAATCCATCTGCACTTAACGCAATAGTGGCATAGGAAAAGAATAACTATTAATGAGTTAGTACATGTACCAAAAATATAATTTAATCCCTTCTTCATTCACATCATAAAATTCATTGGATATGGGCTCAAAAAAAAAAAAAAAAATCATTAGATAATTAAATAGTCTAGCTAGTAGTTAAAAATACCCACATAAAAAATACTCTAATTCCATATAAATCTTAGATTTGACAAAGAATGAGATTCTTAGGCTATTACCTCAAGTGTGCAGTCAATCCTTCTCTACTTGAGTATTTGAGGTAGTCTATTCTCTCAAAATATCTATCATTATACGCTGACTTAATTAGTTTATGTATAGCTAGGGTTTCAACGTTATTTTCTAAAAACCCCCTTAGTAATATTAATTATAAAATTGACCCCACAAAAAGATTTACTTAAATACCCCATCTTTTTAATTTTTTTTTTTTCAGGTATTACAGACACTCGTCTAAATATTTGTTTCCTTCAACATTAATTCCAAACTCCAACTCCTTTCTGATTGATTGAGATCTTCACTCAAAGAATATTGGTCTTAATCTTTTGAGTTTCACATGAAAGCATGTTTCATTACCATCGTCAATCACTGCTATCTTCTGAATATATTCCACTATTGCCAGCAGGCAATGGAATCAAAGCATTTGCAGAATCAGCGGCAACAATAGCCTCAACCTCAGCCTCAGCCTTTAGGGGTATGAAGATCAGTGTAAAAACTCAGTACGAACTGAAGACAAAAACTAAAGAAAGCAACGACATCGTTCCACTTAACAGTAAGAAGAAGAAACTAAAAGAAACGACACCGTCTCATTAAGTAAGGAGCACGCGTTAGTGTGTTTGTTACTGAATTTGTTACTTAGGGTTAATACAACTGTCATCCACTAACCGGCGTGTTTAGATTTCTGTTAGTTAATCAGTTAGTTTTGGCACTCTTTTTACATATGCATATATATTAACTAGTAGCTAATTTGTGCGATGCACGGGAACACTAATAATTACAACATTAGCATATAAACAATAATAATCGCATGAGAACAATGAAAGAGATAATTTATTTTTTTGTAATATTATTAAAAGAACAATTCAAAAGGTGAACTCTCTATTGTAATGAATAATTTATGTTTGAAAAGTAGTTACAACATGTTATAAAAAACATGAAGTGTCCCAAACCTTTTTTTTGATAAGTGAACAACTCCTCTCAAACCTTATCAAACCTAAAAGAAAATAATGAAAGAAAATCTAAATCAAATAATCATTCATATGAACAACGGTAAAGAACCATGCATGACAATTTCATAACTACAATTAATTTGGTCATTCCCTAGTGTTTTTTTTTTTTTTTTTTTTTTTTTTTTTCACACATAGCTCCTATACATTGGCTTCCACTATCACGAATTATCCCCAAATCATACCATATTCCGTTTTGCAATTTCCTTTTTTTGATAGGCAATGTTCAGCAATTCCTTGACAGCCAAAATTACCTTAAATAGCCACTCTTGTCTAATTATTTTTCTAAGCTTCCATAAATTCCATAGCAAGATTAGAGGTTGTCTGCATCAAATCACTGCTGTCTTTAGAGAGTTTCACCCACCCACCTTTGGTTCCAAATGTACCATTACAACCAGGCTATATTTAGCATGACCTCTACCTCCATGACATGCCCATTTCTACTAAAGCGTACATTTATGTAAGGTTTTATTTTTAAATCACATAATGAGGAAACTTGTAGAGATGTAAAATATTTTATCAAATATGCATACTTGATATTCAATGAAAGACAAAAGAGAGGAATTGGTACTTAAGTAGATGGATTAACTGAAAACTTTTGCGGAAACAATATAAAACAAAAAATTATATTTTCATTTAAAGATCGTTGTACCACACAACCATGGATTCTAAATAGAACAAAATTGCGTACCTCTCTTAGCAACCCAAGCGTGTTCCCTTCCAAGATATTCACGTCTCTCTCTCTCTATTTTTTTTTTTTTTTGAGTTTTCAGAAGACTGCAGTATCACACAGTAGTTCTGATGGCCAACCACTAAATATGATATTTTAAAATCTTATTTTATTTAAGACTTCTAAAACCCTAGAGAGAGATTGGACGTGGGATCCTTAGGGATCCTAATCTTCAGCTGTAGGATTTATCAATAACTTTTTGAACGTTATTGACTTATCTTGAAACTCTTTCAAAATTATTTCTTAATTTTCTCAACCATATCAAGAAAAAATTTGAACTTCTACAGATTGCAATAATGTCCATCAACACATTGCAATTGACCCCTGAAGATTAGAGAATTACAAATGAGGTCCCATTTCATACAATTTTATATCTATGTCCTTCCACCATACTATATTCCCACAAGCCACTAGGACTGGATAAATATCACTGTCATGTCCCTAGCTTATATGACCTCTTGATTTCATAATTTCTATTGGACTCCAAAATATCTTTAAAAAACTCTTTAAATATATATATATACAATATTATATATATGAAAAACATTTTTGAAAAATGTCATCGGCCGGTTTTGTTTTGAGTCCAACTTCAATATGAAAATCAACTGAATATACTATCTTCTTTAGAGATTGGTGGATTCATTGTTGAGCATTTATATATTTTACTCATTACACACATAATCCAACGTGCCTGTATATAGCCTTTAAAATTGGCATCACCAGTTGACATTGTCAAAGTTATGTGCATAATAAATAAATATACACAAACCCCTCATGTTTGAGGACAATAGAAAAATTGTGATAGAACAGCCTTTTAATTAACAATGATCACTCCATAAGGTGTCTTTGATCAGATCCAATTCAGTGTATGTACTTGTTACATTACACCCACTTTTTTGCTTAAAGTCACTACTTCAATGATGGAGTAAATCATCCTATCATATAGCAGCACAACAAGTGTAGGCTTCAGTGGTAATATTCAATTAATATCCACAACCTAGAACAATTTAATAATTTATGAAAAATCATTACTCCCTGTCTTTGGTTCCTTAACCATTAACATGATTTTTCCTACAGAGGTGACATCACATACCACATTTAAACAATGAAATATACCTATAAAAGTTATGAATGTGAAAATAAAATTTTATCATCAAATAAAATGCATAGTATTGTTTTTGAGGGCACATAATTCTAACATTAACAATTCGCCTGCTTCTACTACTACTTTGGGCTTGGCCTTTTCTCAAACACCTTCTATATTGAGAGAGCTTTGTTGCAATATCTCCTCCTACCAATAGCCTATTCATAAACAAAATTTAAATTTAAATAATAAAAGAATTAACCAATAGTGCAACATAGATAATCATAGAGGTTTCATAGTTTAAATAGAATTATTGATCTTAAAAAAAATCTTGGAACATGATGTTAGGGAACCAAACCAAACGAACTAGTAGAAAAATTATTATAAAAAAAAGATGAAAAAAGAAAAATGAGATGTACTTGAGACTTTGAGGTCGTGAGAATTGAGGCAAAAAGGCACATATGATGTTATGGTCATAGTTTTCAGACTCGCACCGTTCAATGAATCGTAAAAGAGAGAGAGAGTCAAGGTTTTTGAAGTCGAATTGAGGTTAAACCGAAGTGGAACTGTGATGATATCATAATTAATTTAATAATTATTTAAAATAAAAATAAATATATTAAATTAAAAATTTAAAAATTACCTAAAATAATCCAAATAAATATAAAGATATAATAGACATTTCACATGAAATTAATTTATGAAGCCCAATAAAAAAGTTAAAAGAGCAATAGCTTGAAAAAATAAATGATAATATTGCATGTATTTGTTTAATCTCCCAATGAATTTAATAAATTAATATATGAATGGGTGGGTTTGTAGGATTAAGAATTAGATTGATCACTAAAGGTTAAAGAAATTGACCAAGAAACAACACATTGGTCATTGGGAGGTCCAAAACATCTTTTTGAAACTAAGGGGGTACTTGTTTTGTTATTTGAAAACATGTGTAAAAATACGTGTGGGTGAAAAAATATATGAAAATGCGTGTAATATTTTTTAAAAACTGAAAATGTGTGTTTGAGTGGGTGTTTCCATAAGTAATTAACCAAGAAACAACACGTTGGTCATTGGGAGGTCCTGAACACCCTTTTCATACTTGTGGGGTGTGCAGGCTTTAAGTAAAAAAAAAAAAAAATCCCAAAAGTTCACAACCACAAGTCCACTGGCACCCACGTGAACGGTGAGCTTTCAAATCTCACTTTTATCTCCTCTCTCATCAGAAATCATCTTCTTAAATCCTACTTCACTCTTAAAAGTCAGCAAGGGATCTACTTCGTAGCAAAACGATTGTGCTCTTCTGCGTTTTTAATATTTGTTCTCTTCATCTTCTTCATCTTGTTCCTCTTATTCTTCTCCTTTCTTTTTTTAAGAGCTTTGGGTTGAACGTTGAGACCCAGCCATGGTTCTCAAAACCTGGGTGGTGGGTTTCAGAACCAAGGTTATGGTCAGATCGGCAGAGATTGCGAACAAAGAGAGACAAAGAGATATTTTAAAATAGATTTGTTAGAGAGATAGACTCCTTATGGACTAAACAAAAATGGGACAAGCTCCCCTCCCGTTCAAATTTCTCCCATTTCCTTTGGTTTTTATTCGGATGCAAGACACGTGTCAGAAAAAAAATCCAAAGGCATAAAATAAACCACCTGAAAAAACCCAATTTATTATTCTCTCAACAGCCAACCTCTCTTGTCAAACCCACCAGACTGTTGGCCATTTCCCATAGCAGAGCCGCTAGTACCATAGCCATACACCAACACCGTCATAACGCTGCCAAGATTGCAAACATTTCGTAAATAAACTGGGTTTCAATAATTTTATGGTGGACAAACCCTTAAAACATACCTAGCATACAAACCCATTATTTTGAGTCTCCTGCCATTATCATTTTCATTCATTAGTTTTTTTTTTTTTTTTTTTTTTTTCAATGTCCATAAATTTCATAACTACAACCTAATTTCATCCCATACTTTTTCTAGTCTGTTCATTTTAATTTAGTACAAACCCAAAAATAAAACAATTGAAGGTAAAGACAACATGAGTTACAAAGGCAAACCAAGTGAACCCAACAAAATGATTTTAAAGTTGAAGGAAACACAATTAAAATTTACAAAATGGGAAAAGAAAAGGAGCAAATTATCTGAGGAAGCAAATCTTGAGAAATCTGAGGTCTTTTCGGCAATAGGGATTGTCCTAAAAATTACGAAGTAATCTTTGGCAGTAGATGGCAACGGTCTTGGCGTATTTCCAGCCATTAATCTGCCACTAGAAGTTGTTGGTGGTTCGGTGGGTTTGTTAAAGAGAAGTTGGTTGCTGAAAGGTTTCAATGTGAGAGAAATAATTTAGTTTTTTGGGTGGCTTGTTTTGTGCCGTTGGATATTTTTTCTGACACGTGTCTTGCATTTGGATAAAAATTGAGGAAATAGGAGAAATTTGAACAAGAGGGGAGCCTATCCCAACAAAAATAATTTTGTTTAAAAAAAATGACAATGATTTAAGTTGGACTTGTTAGAGAGATAGAGTTTCACTTCTTATTAATGTTTGGACTAAAAAAAATAATTTTATTTAAAAAAAATGATAATGACGTGGCAAGTTTTGGAGAGGTCCATAAAAATCCAGATTAATAATTATTGGGTCATGCTAACGAGTGCCACTAGAGCATTGGTTAACAAACCAGTTAAAGAAAGTTTTTATGGGAAAAGGAAAAAAAATTAATATTTTGAAAGTTTTTTTCATTTTGCCTCCCCTTATGTGCATGACTACTCTCATATCCAAAACTACTCCCCCTTTTTGTCACGAGTGACAAAGGGTAAAAGTATCAAGTAGACATCTTGTCAGTGTTGGGAGAGCTAGCATCATCATCCTCATCAGCATCAGAAGCATCAGCATCACCATCATCGTACTCATCCTTAAATGCTGGTGGAGAAGGAGAAGCAGCGGTGAAACCACCCATGGCAGCCTGATGTCGTGCGATACAACCAACACGGGTGTTCACCTAACACAACTCATCACTGAGAGTGTCGAGGCGAGCATCCATGCGCACAAGTTGTGCCATGATTTCCTCAAGAGTCACATCGTTTGTGGAAGAAGAGGGAGCAGATGTGGATGGAGCTATAGAAGCTAGAGGAATCGCCGTCCCGGACCGCCTCAAACGTAGTTGCGCCTTGCTCCGTTTAACGGTAACGGCATCTGTGGCACACATGACATGGAAGTGGTCAGAAACAGGAAAAGGAATAGAAAAATGGCGTAAAATCCTCGTGATAGCTGAAGGGAAGATGAGCTTATCACAGGTCGCCGTATCCCTATATACATCTATGATGGAAATAATAAAATGAAAGGGAAAATCTATAGTAAGATGCTCAAAAAGGGAAAGCAAAAATCGAGCATGGGGCTCGGTAATGGAGTTATAATGAGATAAAGGATGCAAAACAAAAGTCATAACCATGTTAACAAACCTAGGGCCTTTAGCAAAGGCTGTACAAGAAGTGAACTGAAGATCACCCTAAATAGAAGGACACTCACAAAAAGAGGATATAAGCTCATCTTTAGACACGGTCCTCTGACGATCACAACCAGGGTAGTCAGGATGCACTACCCTGAGGACATGGAGCACTTCAGATACAATATTCAGAGTGACCATGATGCGCGTACCTCGAATGCGAGTAACAAAGAGAGGTACTAAATAATCAAATTCATGCATTTTGGAGTAGAACTCCTGTATAAGCACTGATGGACAAGTGACCGAGACGTCATACAGTGACTCCCAACCCCTACTGTGAATGACAGTGGGTAGGTAAGTGTTGGAGAAGTTCGACAAAATGACTTGGCGTTCCGAATGAATGCCTCATCTAGAAAAGTCCTCCGAGAAGTCCTTGTGGGATTTCTCATCACAGAATCGAATAGAAGAAGGAGTGGGGTTAGAGGAAGAAGTAGATGTCCCAGGACGAAGAGGGTTCTGGGATGGAATAGATTTTCGTTTAGGTGCCATGACACAACTAACCAAAAGAAGGAGAGAGGGAGAAAGAGAGACAAGTAGAAAAGCACCAACACAATCAATATATCAAAATATAAAGAATTGAAGGTACGTATGCATGAAAATGCATGAGCATGTGATATGCGATAGTAAAAACATCATGGGCTCAGCCCAATCCAATCCAACCAGCACACAATCATTTCAACAATGTAAACACACATCTAAAATGCATAAAATAGTGTCATAATGCACATGTGATGCAAAGCATGATGATTGAAAGTCATTTTCACAAAGCCCAACCCAAAAATTTCACAAAACCTCCATCAATTTTGATAAACCCCAAAGTTTATTAAAAATCCCAAAAGTTAGGTCAGAAAACATGAAATGGATGATAGAATGAGTGAAAAAAAGATCATACCAAAGGAAAGAAGATGATCTTGAGGCCGAAAATCTCTTGGGAATGAAGAATAGAGTGAGAAAAATGTGTTTGGGAGGTGAAAAGACACAAAAGTATCAAGAAAGATCGAGAGAAGTGAATCTGAAATTGCACGGATCCTATATATAGAACCTTTTAAATCTTGATAGATCAAGAGGTGTCGAGGTTTATAAATGTCGATAGATACATCTATCGAGCAGCTATCCATAGGTGTCCACAGCAAAAACAAGCTTGATGGATCGAGGAGCTATCGAGCATCTATCGAGGAGACAAAAACTTTCTCGATGGATCGAGGAGCTATCGAGAAGCTATTGAGATTGCAATAAAAAGAAGCTGAAGAGCTCGATAGATAAGCCAGGTGTTGAGAGGTGTCGAGGAGTTGTCAAGATTGCTTAAAAATAGTTTTTCAAGAAGAGAAAAACACAGACATGAATGCAATCAAACATGCAACTCAACCAAAGATCCAAACAACATTTTAATCCCACAAAAATATCTCTCAACAAGAAAAATGTTAAGCACATAGATCCCAAAACACACACACACACACACACACACATACACACACACAAACAAGTCTAACCAAATTTATATTTTAAAAAAACGTTAAGATAGTTTAGTGAGCATATATTAACACAAGTATTCCTTGTGATGGCCAAATCATATTGTACCTGCATATGTATTAAAAGTAGCAAAGAATATTGCGTGTTGTGTGTGAAAAACATTGCAAGATTGCATAAGTGTCTACATGTCATGATGATTTGAGATATGAGAAAATCATTTTAACTCACACACAATTATAACTGTTTGATGGGGACTATCACCTTCGAGGTACATCCTATAACTCCCACATCTCCTAGAATACACGCTTGCAATCATATATAAAGCATTTTTATCTTTTTGCTTTTTAAATTTTTTTTGGCATATTTTTCTTTTAAGCAAACCATGCATGGGCATATAAGAGAGAGAAAAGAAATACCCAATTATGTTAAGCATTTGACATTCCACTTTTGCTATGCCGAAGCATACAAATGTCATTTCATGATTGGCAGGCAACAGTGGTGAGATGGTTATTTATACCTTTCTCTTAGGATTTTCTAGTCCTTCCCATCAAAAAGAGTGATACGAGTGTTAAGTACAAGAGATCACTTAATCTTACTCATCACAAACATGAGCCACAAATCTCATTTTCTTAGTTGTGCATAGAGATGCTAGTCTAAGCTACAAAAGATACAAAGTTTAGAAAACTTTGTTTCAATGGCCATCCAAAGTACACAAGTACCAATGTACACAAACACACACTGTTTTTGTATTTTCTGATTTTTCAATTTATTTTATTTTTTTTATGAAAAACAAAATAAAGCAAAACAGAAAAGTATACAAACAAAAACATGTTAAACAAAACAAAGCAATGCATAAAACTAGACTGACTCAAAACTAGAAAGCAAAACACACAAGCAATGCAAAAAAAAAAAAAAAAAAAAACACGAAGGGGAGAGAGAAAAAAAATGACAGAATCACTTAGAGCTCTTTTCCTTCCATACCTTGGAAGAACCTTTCCGTTTGGCAAACCCTTGATCCGACGAAGAGGGGGAAGAGTTAAAACCATTCAAGTTTGAAAGGAATATGAGGGCTTTGAGAAGATCTCCAAGAGGAGCAAAAGAGAATGGAAATTGATTCTGGTCTCCCGATGTGATCATGCTGTTGCTCTTTTGAGTGCAAACCACTTGTAGCAATTAGGTTAAGTATGTCCAGCTGCGTCGTAGTGATGACAAAAATGCTGCTTTTTCAGCTTAGGCTTTTGAGAGTTTCCCATTTTAGTCCTAAGGTTTTTAATCTCTTTCTTATCAAGCTTAAGGGGTGCTCCTAAGATAAATTTACCCTTGTCTATGTTCTCACTAGCTAATTCATCTTTAACATCATTGTTCTCAGTTTCAATAATATTAGCAGGAGGAGCAAAAACAGTAGCACTAGTAGAAGCAATACTAGGGGAAGAGAAATCATACCCTAAACAGGTTTGATCAGAAGCAGATTTTTGAAGATTGAGCATTTCATTAAGCTTAGCGCTTGAAGTCTTTTCCAGCTAAGCTCTGACTTGGAATAGTTTTGCCTCAAGCTTCTTGGTCTTCTCAACCAAGAAATTATTCTCAAATCTCAGTGCTCTAATAGTCTGATTTGCTTCATCAAACTTTGTAGAGATTTCTTCATGCTCAAGCTCCACATCACTAAGCTTTTTGGTGGCTAGGTTCCAAGGTAGAGAAACTCCTTGATTACCTTCCATTCAGATCGGGGTAGAGGAGCCCCTTGGTCGCCAAAATTCAAGATTGAGATAGGGAAGCCTCTTAATTACCCCAGGTTTCGATATAGAGAATTCCTTTGGTTAACTTCTATTTAGATCGAGGTAGAGAAACCCCTTGGTCGTCACAAGTCAAGATTGAGATAGAGAAGCCTCTTAATCGCCCTTAGTATCAAGGTAGCGAAGCCCCTTGGTTACCTTCCACTTAGATCGAGGTAGAGAAGCTCCTTGGTCCCCATAATTCATGATTGAGATGAAGAAGCCTCTCAATCGCCCCGAGTTCCAAGGTTGAGAAGCCCCCTAATTACCTTCCATTCAGATCGAGGTAGAGTAGCCCCTAGGTCATCATAATTCAAGATTGAGACAGAGAAGCCTTTCAATCGCCACAGGTTCCGAGAAGAGAAGCCCTTTGGTTACCTTCCATTCAGATTGAGGTACAAAGGCACCTTGGTCACCACAATTCATGATTCAGTTAGAGAAGCCTCTCAATCACCCTAGGTTCCGAGGTAGAGAAGCCCCTTGATGACCTTCCATTCAGATCGAGATAGAGAAGCCCCATGATCATCACAATTCATGATTAAGATAGAGAAGCCTCTTAATCACCTCAGATTTAGAGGTAGAAAAGCCCCTTGATTACCCTTCATTCAGATCGCGGTAGAGGAGCCCCTTTGATAGGCCAAAAAGGTATTGACCCATTGTGATGAATTAATTGATTAATTAGCCAAGTTTATTAATTAATCAAATTAACATGAAATTGTATATGGCAGCATAAACAAATCACCAATTAACTAAAGTATGCAACCGAAAATAAATTGACACGGTGATTTGTTTACGAGTGAGGAAAACCTACACAGCAAAAACCCCACCAGGTGATTTTATGGCCACCATTCTCAAGAATCCACTATTATCAAAACAAGCAGTTAAAAGTAAAGGAATCCCAGTACTTTATACCAACTTATAGTTGAACCCTTACCCCAATACCCAATTGGACTTGTTCTGTAGTGACAATCTCTCATTTTCAATGCACGGCTCCCAGTACGTGACTAACCAATTGCGCTGATCCCAGTACGCGACTTGATCACCAACTTGAGAAGGATATTGGCTGCTAAGTTCTTCAACTCATCTCATGATAAAGATCATGAAGTTGCTTGGTCACAAAACCTTACGGTGTACAAAACATAGCAGCATCTTCAAGAACTAGGGCAAACTAGGTTTTTGGTCACACTATTCTTCACACTTGTCGAATTGTGCTCTTGTGCAACTGTGCATCATCTTTTATGACCCTCAAAATAATCCTTATATATGTTTAGGGTTGTGAGAAAAGAAAGCCCAAACATATACCCATAGATTGGATTGAAATTAGCTTTGAAAAACTGAATTTCATAAACCTCGTTAGATAGCCATCTATTGAGCTAGCTATTGAGCCACAGGCTTCAGCAGCTTTTAAACCTCGATAGATGCTAGCTGTCGAGATTTAAAATCCTACACTTTCTCACTTGATTCTTGGACAGACTTGCATGGCTTTAACACTTGAACTTGAAACCTTGTTTCTTAAGGCATTAAAAACATCCTAGATCTATCCAATTACGTGTAAAGTGCGTTTTGTCAAAGGATTAGCCAATTACATAAAATGTTGACATACATTCCTAACATTAAATCTCATATGTCCTAACAACCTTGGTCGCCAAAATTCAGGATTGAGATAGAGAAGCCACTAAATAATCCCAGGTTTCGAGGTAGAGAAGCCCCTTGGTCAATACAAGTTAAGATTGAGATTGAGAAGCCTCTTAGTCAACCCAGGTTTCGATGTAGGGAAGCCCTTTGGTTACCTTCTATTTAGATCGAGGTAGAGAAGCCCCCTAGTCATCACAATTCAAGATTGAGATAGAGAAGCCTCTCAATAGCCCTTGGTTTTGAGGTACCCTTGGTTACCTTCCACTCAGATCGAGGTGGAGAAGCCCCTTGGTGGCCACAATTCAAGACTGAGATAGAGAATCCTCTCAATCACCCTGGGTTCCAAGGTTCAGAAGCCCCCTAGTTACCTTCCATTTAGATCGAGATAGAGTAGCCCTTAGGTCGTCATAATTCAGGATTGAGATAGAGAAGCCTTTCAATCGCCCCTGGTTTCGACGTAGCGAAACCCCTTGGTTACCTTCCACTCAGATGAAGGTGGAGAAGTCCCTTGATCGTAATAATTCAAGAATGAGATAGAGAAACCTCTCAATTGCCTTAGGTTCTGAGGAAGAGAAGCCACTTGTTTAGCTCACATTCGGATCAATGTAGAGAAGCCCTTTGGTCACCCATAATTCCAAATTTAGATAGAGAAGCCTCTATATCACCCTTAGTTCCGAGGTAGAAAAGCCCCTTGGTTACCTTTAATTCAGATCGAGGTAGAGAAGTCCCTTGGTCGCCACAATTCAAGAATGACATAGAGAAACCTCTCAATCGGCCCTGGTTCCAAGGAAGAGAGGCCCCTTCGTTAGCCTCCATTTAGATCGATTTAGAGAAGCCATACGGTTGCTCGTAATTCAAGATTGAGATAAAGAAGCCTCCCAATTGCCCTTGGTTTCAAGGTAGAGAAGCACCTTGGTTACCTTCCATTCAGAATGAGATACAGAGGCACCTTGGTTGCCGCAATTCATGATTCAGTTAGAGAAGCCTCTCAATCACCTCTAGTTCCGTGGTGGAGAAGCCCTCTGGTTACCTTCCATTCAGATTGAGGTATAGAGGCACCTTGGTCGCCACAATTCATGATTTTGTTAGAGAAGCCTCTCAATCGCCCCAGGTTTTGAGGTAGAGAAGCCCTTTGATAGCCATCCATTTAGATCGAGTTAAAGACGCCCTTTGGTCACCACAACTGAAGATTGAGATAGAGAAGCCTCTCAATCGCCCTTAGTTCTGTGGTGGAGAAGCCCCCTAGTTACCTTCCATTCAGATTGAGGTATAGAGGCACCTTGGTTACCACAATTCATGATTATGTTATAGAAGCCTCTCAATCGCACGAGGTTTCGAGGTAGAGAAGCCCTTTGATAGCAGTCCATTTAGATCGAGATAGAGACGTCCTTAGGTCACCACGATTGAAGATTAAGACAGAGAAGCCTCTTAATCACCTGGGTTCTAGGGTAGAGAAGCCCCTTGATGACCTTCCATTCTGATTAAGGTAAAGAAGCCCCTTGGTCACCACAATTCACGATTGAGATAGAGAAGCCTCTCAATTGTCTTAGGTTCCGAGGTAGAAAAGCTCCTTGATTACCTTCCATTCAGATTGGGGTAGAGGAGCCCCTTGGTCACCAAAATTCAAGATTCAGATATAGAAGCCTCTCAATTATCCCAGGTTTCGAGGTTGAGATGCCCCTTGCTTGATACAAATAAAGATTGAGATTGAGAAGCCTCTCAATCAACCAGGTTACGATATAGAGAAGCCCTTTAGTTACCTTCTGTTTAGATCAAGGTAGAGAAGCCCCTGGGTCATCACAAGTCAAGATTAAGATAGAGAAGCCTCTCAATTGCCCATGGTTTTGAGGTAGCGATGCCCCTTGGTTACCTTCCACTCAGATCGAGGTGGAGAAGCCCCTCGGTGGCCACAATTTAAGATTGAGATAGAGAAGCCTCTCAATCGCCCCAGGTCCCAAGGTTGAAAAGCCTCTAGTTACCTTCCATTCAAATCGAGGTAAAGTAGCCCTTAGGTCATCATAATTCAAAATTAAGATAGAGAAGCCTCTCAATTGCCCCAGGTTTCAAAGTGGAGAAGCCCTTCGGTTACCTTCCATTCAGATAGAGGTAAAGAAGCCCCTTGGTCGTCACAAGTCAAGATTGAGATAAAGAAGCCTCTCAATCGCCCCTAGTTTCGAGGTAGAGAAGCCTTTTGGTTACCTTCCATTCAGATCGAGGTAGAGAAGTCCCTTGGTCGTCAATTTTCAAGATTGAGATAGAAAAACCTCTCAATCGCCCTAGGTTCCAAGGAAGAGAAGCCCCTTGATTAGCTTACATTCAGATCAATGTAGAGAAGCCCCTTGGTCACCCACAATTCAAGATTCAGTTGGAAAAGCCTCTTAATCGCCCTAGGTTCCAAGGTAGAGAAGCCCTTTGATAACCGTCAATTTAGATCATGGTAGAGACGCCCCTTGGTCACCACAATTCACGATGGAGATAGAGAAGCCTCTCAGTCACTGTAGGTTTTGAGCTAGAGAAGCCCCTTGATTACCTTCCCTTAAGATTGGGGTAGAGGAACGCCTTGATCGCCATAATTCACGATTGAGATTGAGAAGCCTCTCAATCAACCCAGGTTCCGATATAGAGAAGCCCTTTGGTTACCTTCTATTTAGATCAAGGTAGAGAAGCCCCTCGGTCATCACAAGTCAAGACTAAGATAGAGATGCCTCTTAATCGCCCCTAGTTTTGAGGTAGCAAAGCCCCTTGGTTACCTTCCACTCAGATTGAGGTAGAGAAGCTCTTTGGTCCCCACAATTCATGATTGAGATGAAGAAGCCTTTTAATCGCCCCGGGTTCCAAGGTTGAGAAGCCCTCTAGTTACCTTCCATTTAGATCAAGGTAGAGTAGCCCCTAGGTCATCATAATTCAAGATTGAGACAGAGAAGCCTCTCAATCACCCTAGGTTCCGAGAAGAGAAGTCCTTTGGTTACCTTCCATTCAGATTGAGGTACGTAGGCACCTTGGTCACCACAATTCATGATTCAGTTAGAGAAGCCTCTCAATCGCCCCGGTTTCGAGGTAGAGAAGCCGCTTGATGACCTTCCATTCAGATTGAGGTAGAGAAGCCCTTTGGTCACCATAAATTCACGATTAAGATAGAGAAGCCTCTTAATCACCCCAGGTTCCGAGGTAGAAAAGCTCCTTGATTACCTTCCATTCAGATCGGGGTAGAGGAGCCCTTTTGATAGGCCAAAAAGGTATTGACCCCTTATAATGAATTAATTGATTAATTAGCCAAGTTTATTAATTAATCAAATTAACATGCAATTGTACGTGGCAGCACAAACAAATCACCAATTAACTAAAGTATGCAGTCGAAAATAAATTGACATGATGACTTGTTTACGAGTAAGGAAAACATACACGGTAAAAACCCCACCAGGTGATTTTAAGGTCATCACTCTCGAGAATCCACCATTATCAAAACAAGCGATTAAAAGTAAATGAATCCTAGTACTTTATACCAACCTATAGTTGAACCCTTACCCCAATACCCAATTGGACTTGTTCTGGAGTAACAATCTCTCATTTTCAATGCACGTCTCCCAGTACGTGACTAACCAATTGTGCGGATCCCAGTACGTGACTTGATCACCAACTTGAGAAGGATGTTGGCTGCTAAGTTCTTCAATTCATCACACAATAAAGATCATGAAGTTGCTTGGTCACAAAACCCTATATATGTGTGGAATTGTGCTCTTGTGCAACTGTGCATCACCTTTTACGGCCCTCAAAATAATCCTTATATATGTTTAGGGTTGTGAGAAAAGAAAACCCAAACATATACCCACAGATTGGATTGAAATTAGCTTTGAAAAATTGAATTTCATAAACCTCGATAGATAGCCATCTATTGAGCTAGCTGTCGAGCCACGGGCTTCAGCAGCTTTTAAACCTTAATAGATGCTAGCTGTCGAGCTTTAAAATCCTGCACTTTCTCACTTGATTCTTGGACAGACTTGCATGGCTTTAACACTTGAACTTGAAACCTTGTTTCTTAAGGCATTAAACACATCCTAGATCTACCCAATTACATGTAAAGTGCGTTTTGTCAAAGGATTAGCCAATTACATAAAATGTTGACATACGTTCCTAACATTGAATCTCATATGTCCTAACACCCTTGGTCGCAAAAATTCAAGATTGAGATAGAGAAGCCACTAAATAATCCCAGGTTTTGAGGTAGAGAAGCCCCTTGGTCAATACAAGTTAAGATTGAGATTGAGAAGCCTCTCAGTCAACCCAGGTTTCAATGTAGAGAAGCCCTTTGGTTACCTTCTATTTAGATCGAGGTAGAGAAGCCCCTAGTCATCAAAATTCAAGATTGAGATAGAGAAGCCTCTCAATAGCCCTTGGTTTCGAGGTAGCAAAGTCCTTTGGTTACCTTCCATTCATATCGAGGTGGAGAAGCCCCTTGGTGGCCACAATTCAAGATAGAGATAGAGAAGCCTCTCAATCACCCTGGGTTCCAAGGTTCAGAAGCCTCCTAGTTACCTTCCATTTAGATTGAGGTAGAGTAGCCCTTAGGTCGTCATAATTCAGGATTGAGATAGAGAAGCCTCTCAATCGCCCCTGGTTTCAAGGTAGCGAAACCCCTTGGTTACCTTACACTCAGATGAAGGTGGAGAAGTCCCTTGATCGCAACAATTCAAGAATGAGATAGAGAAACCTCTCAATTGCCTTAGGTTCTGAGGAAGAGAAGCCACTTGTTTAGCTTACATTCGGATCAATGTAGAGAAGCCCCTTGGTCACCCATAATTCCAAATTTAGATAGAGAAGCCTCTCAATCACCCCTAGTTCTGAGGTAGAGAAGCCCCTTGTTTACCTTCAATTTAGATTGAGGTAGAGAAGTCCCTTGGTTACCACAATTCAAGAATGACATAGAGAAACCTCTCAATCGCCTTAGGTTCCAAGGAAGAGAGGCCCCTTCGTTAGCCTTCATTCAGATCGATTTAGAGAAGCCACATGGTTGCCCACAATTCAAGATGGAGATAGAAAAGCCTCCCAATCACCCCTGGTTCCGAGGTAGAGAAGCAGCTTGGTTACCTTTCATTCAGATTGAGGTACAGAGGCACCTTGGTTGGTGCAATTCATGATTCAGTTAGAGAAGCCTCTCAATTGCCCCTAGTTCCATGGTGGAGAATCCCCCTGGTTACCTTCCATTTAGATTGAGGTATAGAGGCACCTTGGTCACCATAATTCATGATTCTGTTAGAGAAGCCTCTCAATTGCCCCAGGTTTCAAGGTAGAGAAGCCCTTTGATAGCCGTCCATTCAGATCGAGGTAGAGATGCCCCTTGGTCACCACGATTAAAGAGTGAAACAGAGAAGCCTCTCAATCACCTGGGTTCTGAGGTAGAGAATGTTAAGGACATATTTTGTGTAATTGGCTAATCCTTTGACAAAATGCACTTTACTTGTAATTGGGTAGATCTAGGATGTATTTAATACTTCAAGAAACATGTTGTTTAAGTCTAGTATTAAATCCATGAAGATTGGACCAAGAAACAAGTGAAGAAAAGCTGTTCACTAAAGTTAGACAGATAGCTCGACACTTACGGACAGATAGCTCGACAGCTTCTTGACATCTCTCGACAGCTAGGCTATCTATCGAGCTCTTTAGTTGATTGTTATTGCAATCTCGACACCTCTCGATAGCTAGTGGATTGATCGAAAAAGCTCCTGTCTCCTCGACAGCTCTTCAATAGATTCTCGATAGCTGTATCTGTTGAAGTTTAAAGCTCGACACTTCCTTGACACCTCTCGATTGATCGGGGTTACGGGAATTCAGATTTTCAGATATGATTTTCGGCCCATGATGGCATGTATGTGTAGGGTTTCTTTTCTTACAACCCTAGACCTATATAAGGCTTATTTTAGAGGCCATCACATAAGAGAATACAAGGAGAACATATGCAAAAGGTGACCGATGCCTTATTCTCTCTAAAAGAAGCTACTGCATCTTTTGTGCCTTAGGGTTTTGTAACCAAGTGCTTCTTGATCTTCATTGTTGATGAAGTGAAGAAATTTGCAGTTAACATCTTCTTCTAATTGGTGATTAAGTCGCGTACTAGGATCCGCGCAATTGGTTAGTCACGTACTGGGATTCATGCATCAAAGGGTGGCGTTTATATATTGAAGAGTTCAGAGGTTCCGAAGCGGTAGAAGGTTTCTACTGTGAGTTCATCTACGGGGATTGTAGAGTCTAGGGACAAAGGTTTTATACTAGATCTGAAACTTCTCTTTACTATAGTGGATTGCTTTTTAGGAAGGTTTCCCCCAGGTTTTTTACTGTGAAACTAGTTTGTTTCATTGGTTTTCCTGGGTCATCATATCTTGTCTTATTTATTTTTCCGCAGCATGATTTTGACATGATATTGATGTTTATTTGTTTTAACAAGTTTTATTAATAATAAATCTAATTAACAACATGGATTTAAAACTTGTTAATTCTATCAACCGGGGTCTAAATTTCCTAACAGAGAAGCCTCTTGATGACCTTCCATTCAGATCAAGGAAAAGAAGCCCCTTGGTCACCACAATTCATGATTAAGATAGAGAAGCCTCTCAATCACCCTAGGTTTCGAGGTAGAAAAGCTCCTTGATTACCTTCCATTCAGATCAGGGAAGAGGAGCCCCTTGGTCACCAAAATTCAAGATTCAGATAGAGAAGCCTCTCAATTATCCCAGGTTTCGAGGTAGAGATGCCCCTTGGTCGATACAAGTAAAGATTGAGATTGAGAAGCCTCTCAATCAACTAGGTTACGATGTAGGGAAGCCCTCTAGTTACCTTCCATTCAGATCAAGGTGAAGTAGCCCCTAGGTCGTCATAATTCAAGATTAAGATATAGAAGCCTCTTAATCGCCCTAGGTTTCAAGGTTGAGAAGCCCTTCGGTTACCTTCCAATCAGATGGAGGTAAAAAAGCCCCTTGGTCGTCACAGGTCAAGATTGAGATAAAGAAGCCTCTCAATCATCCTTAGTTTTGAGGTAGAGAAGCCACTTGGTTACCTTCCATTCAGATCGAGGTAGAGAAGTCCCTTGGTTGCCAATTTTCAAGATTGAGATAGAGAAACCTCTTAATCGCCCTAGGTTCCAAGGAAGAGAAGCCCTTTGATTCGCTTACATTCAGATCGATGTTAAGAAGCCCTTTGGTCACCCACAATTCAAGATTCAGTTGGAAAAGCCTCTCAATCGCCCCAGGTTCAAAGGTAGAGAAGCCCTTTGATAACCGTCGATTTAGATCATGGTAGATGCCCCTTGGTCACCATAATTCACGATGGAGATAGAGAAGCCTCTAAATCACCGTAGGTTCTGAGCTAGAGAAGCCCCTTGATTACCTTCCCTTCAGATTAGGGTAAAGGAGCACCTTGGTCGCTACAATTCATGATTGAGATTGAGAAGCCTCTCAATCAACCTAGGTTCCGATGTAGAGAAGCCCTTTAGTTACCTTCTATTTAGATCAAGGTAGAGAAGCCCCTTGGTCGTCACAAGTCAAGATTAAGATAGAGATGCCTCTCAATCGCCCTTGGTTTCGAGGTAGCGAAGCCCCTTGGTTACCTTCCATTCAGATCAAGGTAGAGAAGCCCCTTGGTCGCCACAACTAAAGATTGAGACAGAGAAGCCTCTCAATCGCCCTGGGTTCCTTGGTTGAGAAGCCCCCAAGTTACCTTCCATTTAAATTGAGGTAGAATAGCCCCTAGGTCGTCATAATTCAAGATTGAGATAGAGAAGCCTCTTAATCACCCTTGGTTCCAAGGTAGAGAAGCCTCTTGGTTACCTTTCATTCAAATTAACGTACAAAGGCCCTTTGTTCACCACAATTCAGGATTCAGTTGGAGAAGCCTCTCAATCACACCAGGTTTCGAGGTAGAGAAGCCCCTTGATGACTTTCCATTTAGATCAATTTAGGGAAGCCCCTTGGTCACCACAATTCACGATTAAGATAGAAAAGCCTCTTAATCGCCCTAAGTTTCGATAAAGAGAAGCCCCTTGGTTAACTTCTGTTCAGATAGATGTAGAGTAGCCCCTTGGTCTCCCATAATTTAAGATTGAGATAGAGAAACCTCTCAATCGCCCTAGGTTCTGAGCTATAGAAGCCCTTTAATTTCCTTTCCTTTAGATCGAGGTAGAGGAGCCCCTTGGTCACCAAAATTCAAGATTGAGATAGAGAAGCCTCTCAATCAACCTGGGTTCCAATGTAGAGAAGCCCTTTGGTCTTTACAAGTTAAGATTGAGATAGAGATGCCTCTCAATCGCCCCAGGTTTCGAGGAAGAGAAGCCCCTTGGTTAACTTCCATTCAGATCAATGTAGAGAAGCCCCTTGGTCAAAACAAGTCAAGATTGAGAAGCCTCTAAATCAACCTAGGTTTCAATGTAGAGAAACCCTTTGGTTACCTTCTATTTAGATCGAGGTAGAGAAGCCCCTTGGTCGTCACAAGTCAAGATTGAGATAGAGAAGCCTCCTAATCGCTACTAGTTTCGAGGTAGTGAAGCCCATTGGTTACCTTCCACTCAAATCAAGGTAGAGAAGCCCCTTGGTCATCACAATTCAAGATTGAGATAGGGAAGCCTCTCAATCACCTCGGGTTCCAAGGATAGGAAGCCCCCTAGTTACCTTCCATTCAGATCGTGGTAGATTAGCCCTTAGGTCGTCATAATTCTAGATTGAGATAGAGAAGCCTCTCAATCGCCCCTGGTTTCGAGGTAGAGAAGCCCCTTGGCTACCTTTCATTCAGATTGAGGTACAGAGGCCCTTTGGCCACCACAATTGAAGATGTAGTTAGGCAAGCCTCTCAATCGCCCTAGGTTCTGAGGTAAAGAAGCCCTTTGATAACCGTCGATTCAGATCTGGATAGAGACGTCCCTTGGTCACCACGAATCAAGATTGGGATAGAGAAGCCTCACAATTGCCCTAGGTTCCGAGGTAGAGAAGCCCCTTGGTCGATACAAGTCATGATTCAGATTGAGAAGCCTTTCAGTTGCCTTAGGTTCCGAGGTAGAAAAGCCCCTTAGTCGCCCAAAATTCAAGATTGTGATAGAGAAGCCTCTCAATCACCCCTGGTTCGGAGGTAGAGTGGCGCCTAGGTTACCTTCCATTCAGATCAAGGTAGAAAAGCCCCTTGGTCATCATAATTCTAGAATGAGGTAGAGAAGCCCCTTGTTTACCTTCCACTTAGATTGAGGTGTAGAGACCCCTTAGTAGCCACAATTCAAGATGCAGTTGGAGAAGCCTCTCAATCGCTTCAGGTTTCGAGGTAGAGAAGCCCTTTGTTAACCTTCCATTTAGATTGAGGTATAAACGCCCCATAGTCATCACGATTCAAGATTGCGATAGAGAAGCTATTGGATAGAGTAGATTAGGGGGGGCCTTTTAAGCTACTCCTATCCACCCATGGACTTAGAAGTGCTTACAAGTCGGTGCCCAATAACTATCTATGGTTTACACGTCAGGTGGTAACCTTAAAGCGTTGAGCCCGAGTTCGACTCAAAATGAAAGGTGATGTCATGCTTTTTGAAATTAAAGGGGAAAGACTTTCCAAGTACAACAAATATATGCATAGATAAAGGTGTAGTAGAAATTAAATCTTACTACCCTAGGTTCACACATGTGAAGGAAAGCTATAAAGCATGCTTTAGGAAAGCAATAAAGATTCACACATACAAAAATACCTCAAAGCTAGTTTTTGTTAAACTATTTGAAAAACATTTTTGGAAAATATTTTTGAGTGTTGAATAGTTTACTAGGATATAGTAAAGCATTTATCAAAAGGAAAGCCCCAGAGGCTAATGCCAATTTCAATGTTTTTGAAAGCCAATGTCCAAATATTAGGATCTTATCAAAAGCTCCGAAGGCTAAACTCTCTAAGTATCCCCAGTGGAGTCGCCAGTCTATTGATGCCTTGTAACTGCTTGACCACCCATCGCGATGACTCTTGCACACCTTCCTATCAATCTCGGTGTGAAAGACGATAATGGTTTGGAGGTGTGTTGTACTTCGGTTGTGTAACTGAAATCTGAGTCGATTTTAAGGAAATTACCAAGGGTTTTTCTAAGGTGTGATTGGTCACTTGATTCTATTTGATTTTATTATGGATCCTAGGTTAAGAAAAAGGGCATTTTTCCTAATCTAATGTGGATGGATAAAAAATCTTGATTCTCGAGTTCAATAGTTTGGTTACGTGTGAGGAAGGTGTTAAGCACTTCATAACGCTTATCTGTAGATAGTAATTTGTTTTGGTAAAATCATAATTTAAGGAAATTAGCAGTTGAAAATGAGCTATTGGCATTAGCTTTCAGGGCTTTAAATGCATTGGGCTTTGAGGTTTGGTTTTAGAATGGGTGTGGTCTCGATCAATGCTTTCTGAGTGTGTCTAGAATCGTTGCCAAATTTCCGCAGTGAAAATGTGGTAGCATTTCGCCTTATTTTCGTGGCATAAATCCGGCAGTGCTTCGCCTCAGATGCATTATAGCACATCAAATGCTATTCTCACCAAGCTCTCAATGCGAGAATACGGCAATGGGGATACCCCATTTTCATGGCAAAAATCCGGTAGAGTTTCGCGTTTAGTGTGTTATGGCACACCAGTTTCGTGTCTGTGTATACAGCATGTATTGACATGCTCGTACTGAGACAAGTCGAAGCCCTTCAAAGCATTAAGCATGTTGATGCCTATCACATACACAGGGAAACCAATGTCACTCAGGTGACATGGATCAAGACAATCACACCACGATGATTGTGCACAAAATATAGCACGAATATGCACTTACAGTAGTCGCCTTGAGCGCATACCCACACTACAAAGTCAAGAGCACTCGTGATCAGTGAGGGTCACTCGCATAACCATGAGAGTCCATCATACAAAGTGCACAATCACCCACACACAGATAGGCATATATATATATATATATATATACACACATACATCATGCACAATGCTATCACATAGAGCAAAAAAGTAAAATAGACATTGCCAATGTTCCAAGGGTATGGCCTAGCAAGGTACAAGAAATGTAAAATAGACATTGCCATACCCAAGGAATGCAACCCAAGGAAAGAGCAAGAAAAGTAAAGGGGTACATGGAGAAAAGGAGAAAACCACTTCGGAGGGGCTAGGCCCTCTAATCTACTAAACATTGCCCTTTGTGGGCTTGCATCCTCTTGCTTGTACCCTTGCCTTTATTTCTTGTGCCTAGAAAGTCATGCCCTTGCTCTGAGTGTCCTTGCTCCATTTGTGTACAAGTAAAGACAAAAGAAACATGCCATCACACAACCAAAGAAAGAAACAAGGGAAAAAGGAAGAGCATGAAAAGAACATACTAACAAAGAGAGCCAAACGGGGGCAAACAAATCATGCTAAGCATATGAAAGTTGAAACAAGCATGTTATCAAACAAAAAAGGGTATACTAGGAGGACAAATTTAGGCTTGGATCAAGTGTCCATAGTTTCATTGGATTGGAGTATGGACGACACATAGACTCATGCATGAACATGTAGGCAAGCGTGCAAAGATACAAAAGATGCAAAGAAAGCCAAACGAGTGGCGTAAAGCAAGCAAGGCAAGCATATCAACATCGCATGGAGCAGAGAAAGGTGTGTATTAAGCAAACCAACACCATTGAGGCATATCTCACAAGTGGTTACATCCAAACAAGCCCTAGGAGGGATGGATAAAACCACACAAGCAAGTGGCCCTAAGGGTCGACAAGCATAAGCCTATGGAGGGCGCAAAGCACGCAAAGCCTGGATCTAGAGAGGCTAACATGGAGATAAAGCATTGAATCAAGCAAGCAAACATATAGGGAAATGATCCAAACCCTTTGATATAGGCCTAGATGTGAGGATGTAGGCCTAGACCACGAGATCAAGATCTACACTCTAGAAAATTGCCCAAAATTATAGAGAAGGGAGAGAGAATCTGGCCAGAAAATTGCCCAACATCTTTTTTTTTTTTTTTTTTTGGGTAAAATTAGAGGTCTGGAAGCATTTATAATTGAAAACTAATCCTTTAGTTTTTGATGACATGTGCGTTGGCCATTGCTGGCGGCCATACAAGGGTTGCCGGCCACCTTTGCTGACATCAGCAATTTCAGCTTTTTTTGGTTCAGTTTTTGACACACATTTAAAGGTCTTCCCTAAGTCGGATTGAGCTGATCTTGGTGTCCCTAGAAAGGTCTGGATTTCTAGTTTCCATAATACTAAAGAATTGGAAATTCAACGATCGAATCAAAAGTTATGGTTTCGGGAAGCGTGCTGATGTGCTTTACATAGTTTTCTAGATATCTCAACTGTTCTAACTCTGATTTTGACCCATGGATAGATATTGGAAAGTGAATTTGATAATCTTCACAATGGTGTTGGTCCTAACTCGTTCTAATGATCGGATTAAAATAAGGTTTCGGTGCCCTTGGGAGTCAATGTCGAGTCAAACCTGGTCAAAGTTGACAAAAATCTCCGAGAGACTCGGGTTTGATGTGGAAACATGAAATTTTTTTTCCTGGGATGATTTTGACCCCCATGACTTTCGGTCCACCCAGGATTGACTAGGGGAATTTTGGTCAATTTGAACTGAAATGGCACTTTAAGTGCTCCGATGCCGAAATAGGTTGTGCCACGTCAATCTAGATGTTTTTGCAGCCCAATGGAGAAAAAGCTAATATTTTTGGAATTTTTGGGGTTTGGCACGCAAATCGAGGGTGAACAAAATACGGTATCTACAATCACCATCGTCATCACCACCATCTAGGTAGGCAAATCCTCTAAGACCATAAATCTGCCTAGAATACTCGGTCACTTCTAGCTTGAGATACCCAGCAAGCCAAACCAGCTCTTTATGCTCCTATACAGTGGGCTAAATTTGAAAAGGAAAGTGTTAGAACAAGTGTTGGGAGAAGCAAGAAAAGAAAAGACAAGACAAGGATGAAGGAGAACTTACCGCTTGTGTTCCTCAAGGAAAGGGTAACCCATGACATTTGTTTTATGCCCCACAGGGTGTTCTTGAGTGAAGCCATTAGAGTTGTAAGCATAGATTGACCTAGGTAGATAGGGAGGGTCAACATGACCACCACCAGCAGGGTCAGCCTGATATAAACATCACATTAGGATATCACTATGTGCAGAAATGTGAAAAAAAAAGGAAGAATGAAGGGTAATGGAGAGGAAAAAATATATACCTCCTGAACAAGAGTGAGCATGAGGCGAGTTTCGCTAAACTCCAATTTATTGGCATGTTATAAATAATTAAGTTGTTTAATTATATGAGACTATTTATGAACTAATGGGATATTATCTTAGTCCATGAGATGCATAGTATGTGATTTATGTGAAAAGTCACAGAAAGATATAAACAAGTTCTTTGTAAACTCAAAATTTTAGTTCATAATCGGTGATGAAATTGGGCATTTCATCTGCGAAGACTATAACATATCAACTAAGATGATTTGTTTTGATCATGGAAGTGGAGACTTCTAGTTGATATGTTGATATGTTTTAAGAGTTAAAACATATTGAACTGGACTACTGTGAGATTTATTATTCTCCTAACAATTGTTAAATGAATAATAAATCTCACGACTTCTATTTACATCAACTCTAAATCCTGAGAGAATAATGGACCTGATCATGAGGTGTAGGTTGCTTTAATATATTAGGAGTGAGATCTATAAGTCACGATCAAAACCTCAGTATGTTGGGCAGCCGCATTTAGTGTTGATGGAACATATATTCTCAAGATAGAATTCATAATCTCTTAATGAAGATATAAAATATTCCCTTGAGATAAGTTTAATAGGTTTGGTTATTTAGAGTGTTGGGCCCAACCACTTTAGTAAGGAGTTACTAAAATATATATTTATGAAATTGGATTTCATAAATATATGATGAATAACATAAAGGATTAAACCGGGTACTCAAGGATTAAGATGTAGTAATCTTTAAAGTGGCAGTCAACATTCATGACTTTGTATTACTACGAATATTTTAATGAAGGGGTTGCATGTATAATAAAGTCTCAGGATATAATTTATTAATAAGGCCTAGAGTGCAATTATATTCTTATAGTGGTATTGAATATAATTAATGGTAACTTTGAACTTGTCAAGAGTTGACAGAAAAGCCTAAGGCCCATTGGAGCTGGAGTTTTATTTGTTCCCTTTGGTCCCATCTCAAGCCACAAACTAAAGCCCAATTGGGTAGGCCCAAAAGGCTAACCCAATTAGATAATCAGTTTTTTATTTAATAAGTGTTATTAAATAAGTAACTACTATGGTAGTTAGTATGTACGTATGATGAAAAGAAAAGAAAACAGTTTTTCTCTGCAAGGAGAAAAAAAGAAGGATTTTTCTTTGAGAATCTATGTACAAAAGACTGATTGAGAGACCACACATCTTGGGCACCATGTGGAATTGAGATGAAGATTAAAGGTATTCTCAAGTTTTGGTTTTGAATTTCACTACATCAAGGTACGCTTTCTATTCTTTATTCTAGAATTCCAGGTTACATGTTATCTTTCATGAATGAAGTAGATCCGTGATTGTTGCTTTTGCTGTGTGTTTTGTATGGGATACAAAACCAAATTTTCCAACAGGTTAGATGAAGAATCCTAAGAGCATGCAAGAGAAGATAACAGGAAAAATGAATGTTTAACTCACCTCCTCGGAAGAAAGTCTGTCAAAATGAGTCCTAACCCAAGAGAAGCTCTTCAGATCCACCTCCACTCTACGAGCAATAAGACCGTACTTCATGGCCCAACGCTAAAAATAGAAAACACAATTTGCAAGATGATAGTTTGCAAGAAGAATGGGTACAATTTGCAAGATGAAAATTTGCAAGATGATGATTTGGAAGATGATGATTTGCAAGATGATAGTTTGCAAGATGAATGGGTGCAGTTTGCAAGATATAGGTATGAATGCAGTTTGCAAAATGATAGTTTGCAAGATATAGACATAGATACAATTTGCAAGATTGTGAAGTGTGGTTCTCTAAGCCTAGATGGCATATGAATAATCACAATTACAAGAATAGGAAACACATGCATTGTAAAATGCTAGAAGGAATGAGAGAACTAACCTCAAGGAGCTTCCAAGGCCCCACCAGCTGACGCAGAGTCCCTTTGCTGAACGTGTCCAAGGATGAGTATAGGTAAGCAAGCCATGCTTTGGCCTCATTTGGCTTCATGAGCCTCCTTGAAATCCCATAAGAGGGACAACCACCTTAGAGACACCATCTGCCCCCTATTGGCAAAGAGATATCCCCTCTGAGTATACAGTAAAAAGGCCTTAGCCATCCGGGCATAGTCATCATGAGTCACCTGTGGGAGAGGCCTATAATTCATCTCAATGTTGTAGTAACGGATTGTATATGTTGAGTACCTCCTCCCGAACAACTCAATGCCTAGCTGCATGCCCGACACACCCTCAGGTTGATGAGCATCCCATCACACCTAAGGCCAATCATCTGGTGAAAGTCATGGGGAGTCATTGTCATCCCCCGGTCAACAATATGGAAGGTGTGGGTAGTGTCCCACCACCTCTCAGCCAAGCATTGCATCAAAATGGCACTAGCAAGTATTAGGATTGGTGCCCTAAAATCCTATTATATGATGCTTTGTATGACATTATGTTATAAATAATACAATTATTTTATTATCTAAAATTAATGGTAACATGTATTTGGAAATTATCATATAGTCCTTAAGATGCATAGTATGTGATTTACGTTATTTAGTCACAGAAGATATAAATCATAAGTTCTTTGTAAACTTAAAACCTTAGTTCGTAGTTGGTGATGATTTTGGGTATTTCATCTGTGAATACTATCGAACTCGTAGTAATATCTGGACAATATCATATAGCCCAACTCGCAGCAATATCTCCAGAAAGCTTTACTATCGAACTGAAGTCCGTTGTCCAAGATTAACGTGTGAGGGACTTTGACCCTGGTGACAGTATTCTTCCAAATGAACCTTTTTGCATCCAAGTCCCTAATGTTGGAAAGGGGTTCAGTCTCAACCCACTTCGTAAAGTAATTGGTTCCAATGAGAAGCCATCTTCGGTTTCTTGTTGCCCTCGGAAATGGCCAAGGACTAGAAAAGGGATTCAAGGTACCTCCTGGTTGATGAATGCTTGGGGCATACCTCTGACATTGGTCACATTTCCTAACATAGTCTTGGGTAGTTTTTTGCATACCTGGCCATCAATATCCCTGAGTAAGGGCTTTGTACGATAGGGATCTTCCTCCTATATGACTACCACAAGTTCCTTCATGGAGCTTTTCTAACAATGGTTTCACCGCCTCAGGATGGACACAGAGCAAATATGGCCTAGAAAATGAATGCTTGTATAACTTTTGATTTTTGAGGAGAGACTAATGGGTCCATCTAGCTTGAGTCAACAATCATGGCTAGATCTTAAGAGTTAGGAGCCAACAAATCTTTAACAACTATGACCCGAGGAAGGCCCTACCCTAAAGAGGTGGCCAAAGTGGCCAACGAGTCGGCATGAGTATTCTTGCTTCTTGGGACTTGCTTTATAGAAAAAAGTTTCAAAACTAGATTGCAATCATCTAATTTTGTCAAGGTACCCTTGCATTCGTTGGTCTCTGGCTTTGAAATCAGCATTAATTTGTCTGACTACTATTCTTGAGTTTGAGAAAATTTCTACAGCTCCACCTCCTAACTTCTTTACCATAATCATTCCAGCCATCAAAGCTTCATACTGGGCCTCATTATTTGTGGCTAGGAAACCCAACCTCAAAGACTTCTCAATGGTTATCTTCTCAGGAGATATCAAGACGATCCCAACAATAGATCCTTTCTGATTAGTTGCCTCGTCCACATAGAGCTTACCGGTTGAGGGATGGGGGATGGTGACTGTTGAGACCCATGCTTCTGATACTCTGCTCTCCTCGGCCTAAGTCTCCTTGGGGCATTCAGTGAATTCTGGCACTAGATCTGCCAATACTTACCCCTTTATGGCTGTACGGGGCAAATATTTGATGCCAAATGCTCCCAATATCATCCCTCATCAAGCTATTCTCCTAGTGTAATAAGATCTTTGAAGTAGCGCCTACAAAGTTGAGTAAGGACTACGATAGTATGTGCCTGGAAATAATAGGGGAGCTTCCTCGTGGCATGGACGATTGCCAGAATTGCCTTCTCGAGAGGTAAATAACGGACTTCTGCCTCCTGAAGAGACTTACTAACATAATAGACCAACCTTTACGCCCCGGCCTCAATTCTAACAAAAACTAGACTTACTGCATGGCAAGTGACTGCTATGTAAGCATATAGGACTTCCTTTTTCTCTGGTCTGGAGAGGTTAAGAGGATGAAATAAATACTGTTTTAGTTTCTTAAAGGCAACATTACACTCTTGGGTCCACTCAAAGCCTTTCCATTTATGGAGGAGCTGAAAGAAAGGTTTGCATCGATCTGCCGATCGAGAAATAAACCTGTTCAAGGCAATGGTCATTCCTTTCAATTTATGAACTTCTTTAGGGTTCCAAGGAGGATGTAAGTCATTTATGTCCTTGATTTGATCATGATTAACTTCTATTCCCAATGAGTAATTATATACCTTAAAAACTTGCCTGAACTAACGCCAAAGGAACACTTCTAAGCGTTGAGGAGTAGCTTGTGTTTCCCAAGTACCGTGAACATGCTTCCCAAGTTGTTTAAGTGCTTCGAGACTTGTTTACATTTTACGACCATATCGTCGATATATGCTTCAACATTCTTCCCTAGCTGAGATTCAAACATTCTTATTACCATCCTTTGATAAGTTGTTCCAGCATTTTTTAGGTCGAAAGGCATTGCTTGATAGTGATAGGTCCTAGTAGGGGTCAAAAAGGCTGTATTTTCTTGATCGGCCAAGGCTAATAGTATCTGATGATATCCTTTGAAAGCGTCTAAAAAGCTCATTCGAGGATGGCCAACCGTCGCATCTACCAGCTGGTCAATTTAAGGGAATAGAATGGGTCTTTAGGGCAGGCTTTGTTCAAGTCCGTGAAGTTTACACAAACTCTTCACTTTCCCAACTTCTTCTTCACCATGACTGTGTTGGCTAGCCACTCAGGATAAAATGCTTCTTTAATTGCTCTAACACGCTTGACCTTGTTTACCTCCTCTTTTATTGCCTCGGCATGCTCCTTAGAAAAGTGCTGAGGTGGTAGCCTTTTAGGTACAACCATTGGATTCACATTCAAATAGTGGCATATGAAATTTGAATCTACCCCGAGTACCTCATACGCAATCCATGCAAAGACGTCTATGTTCTCCTTTAGGAATCCCAACAACTCTTCTCTTTCCTTAGGATGTAACTGGGTCCCAACTTGAAAATATTTATCTATGTGTAAGCTGATGATCACTTTCTCCAGCTCTCCACACAACAGGCCCCTTTCTTCAACCTTGGGCAAATCTTTAAGTTTTACTAATTTCTATGGGACCTTATCTTGACCGAATGAGACCCTGTTTCCTGACCGGTGTCTAATAGCAGCCACCAAGCACTGTCTAGCCATTGTCTGACTTCCCACTAGTTCTCCTACTTGCCCCTTAGTGGGATACTTCGCCTTTATATGCAGAGTCGAGGACACTGCTCCCATGGCATGGAGCCAAGGCCTTGCCAAAATAGCCGTGTAAGGGGAATAGGCATCAACCACAATGAACTCCACCTCGACCACCTCGGCCCCTGTTTGCATAGGTAACTTAATCATTCCCTTGGGAGTGACCGTTCTTCCATCAAATCCCACCAGGGGGAATCATACTTGAGTAGGTCCTCGGGCTTCAAGTTTAGCCCTTTATACAGATCCGGATACATAATTTCAACCCCACTCCCTTGATCAACCTATACCCTCTTCATGTTATATTCCCCAATGCTGAGGCTTACTACTAAGGCATCATAGTGGGGCTGGTAAGTCCCAATCTTATCCTCGTCTGAAAAAACCCAGGGACAGCCGTGTCTCTATTTTGATCCTCTTAGATTCTGGGACTTGTTCCTTAATGTTCGGCCTTGTTGCTATAGACATGACTCTAGATGAATGACTTTTACCCTAATTTGGGGTGGCAAAAATGACATTGATGGTCCCCAACGGTGGCCTTGAAACAACTTCTCTTTTGTATCTCGATCCCATTTGATTCCCCTGCCTGGAGGGATGGTACATGAATTGCTTCAACTTTCCTGCCTTAACCAACTGCTTTAAGTGGTCATGGAGGGTTCTGCAATCCTCGGTGGTGTGTCCACGATCCTGATGGTATTGACAATGAAGGTTTTGATTGCGCTTGGTAGGGTTGCCTCCCATTTTTTTTGGCCATTTGAATTAAGGCTCATTCTTTATCTTTTCAAGTATCTGATGCACAGCTCCTTGAATACTGAGCTAACCACCTGAGCATTAGGGCATGTGGGCTGATTGGTGAAGTCTCTCCTGGGTCGGTTATGCCTATACCCTTTAGGCTGAGGATCTATTCTTTCAGGGGGGAAATTTTGGCCTTCCCCTTTCCTTGTAGTTAGTCCTCCTAAACCTGTTTATGCTCATCGATCCTATCCATAAGCTGGCATATACTCCATGCGGGCTTCATAGTTAACGACTTCTCAGGTCGTGATTCATAGGAAGTCCCACCTTGAAGGTTCTTATTGCCACATCCTCAAAATCTCCATCTTTATCGTTAATCGTCTCCCAATACCTATCAGAGTAGGTCTTCAAGGTCTCACCTTCTCTCATTACCATATATAGCAAAGAATCCAAAGGCCGAGGGACTCTGTTGTTTGTTACAAATTAGGCACCAAAAGCCTTGGTAAGATCTTCAAACGAACTTATTGATCCCTCCTCCAGCCCGTCAAACCATCTCATGGCAAAAAGTCCAAGACTGGAGGGAAATACCTCACACATTAAGGCTTCATTTCTGGAATGAATGGCCATTCTATGATTGAAATGACTCACATATTCAACAGGATCAATCCTCCCATTGTATATAGTGAAAACTGGCTGGGAAAAGTGGTGAGGGAGTTTAGCCCTATCAATCCTGCATGAAAATGGTGACATGGAAATTTAACGTAGAGCCTTACTCATTGTGCCATTCCCCATACTTTTAGGGGGTGAACTCTTAGTTCATTTCCTGTAGTGTTGTTCCTCCCTGTCTAAGTACGAGGATACAGAAAAGAACTCATTAGGAGGGGTCTTGGATCTCTACCTATAATTGCGATCTTCCGCCGAATCAGTCTCTAAGCTAGGTGGGGATGCAATATGATGCCTACGATGCAACTTCTTACGTAAATGATCGATTTCTAGCTTGAGATTCCTTGTTTCTTCATCATGGGAGATGTGACTTCCAAGCCTCAAATGACTTCTACTGGTATGATTTGTATAATCCGTTTCAACCCATACACTAGGAGTTCAATTAACCTCTCGATCTCTCCTTCTTTCTAAGCTAACAAAGTGGTCTACACGTTGCAACCCAAAAGACTCCTCTCTTTTCTACCTTGAGCTTGCCATCTCTTCTCCTTGCTATGAGAAGGAAAGCCTGACTAACAAAGATTGTAGGTGCCTCTTTCCCACAGATTGCGCCAATTGTAAGGGCTAGATTTATGGTCCAGTCCACTTAGAATAGTGTGACCCAGCACAACAAGTCTAAAATAATAGATTTGTAAGAGAGTGGGTTTAATGAGCCAACTATAAAGCTAAGCAAATTTAGGCTTAAGAACGAACGAGGCTAAGATTATTATTATAAGAGTAAGAAACACAAATTCAGTGTAAAATCTTCCTCAGGCAAGTTTGAGAAGGAGTTGTTCATACAAAGATCAGGGATGTTCTCTCTACAATGAGATTTTATATTCTTTTCCTTTCTCTCTCTTCCTTTCAAGTCAGCATCCCTATTTCTGTGGGGATCCTTTCCTTATATAGTCTCCTCTGTTGCATCCTAACCCTCCATTTGTATTCAAGGAAACTCTTTGGATGCTTGCCCCATCAAGACCCTTTTGGAGGTGGTAGAAATGGCTATGAGCTGCGAAGACACTATTCAGGTGTCATTTCCTCATAAATGCGGCTAGTTTAGTTGGTGCAGTGCATTAAATGTGGAGGTGGCAGTCACCTTTCCAAATATTTCTTCTTTCTGTTTCTTACACGGCTCTGTTATCTTCCCTGAAGCTTTACTTTCTGGTATAGTCAATTACTTAAAGTATTCCTGAGGTGCCCATCCTCCTTGGGAACCTCGTTCCATGGGCCAGCTCGCCTTTTCTCATCGAACTTCTTGCCTACATGTCAGATTTTTTCTTACATACATATGGATCTTTAATTATCCTTGGATAGTGCCCTAGGTCCAAAGATGTGCTCAGATCACTTGCTCCCACAATGTTACTTTGAAAAAGTTAACTATGTAAACATTCAAGGAATTCTTCTTTTTGGCACTGATAAGTATAAATGCTGTGGTGTTATTTTAGTTTAATATTAAGCATATCGAATTGAACTTTATGACTATAACATCTGTGAAATTCATTTTTAAACTCAATTCCACTTAATTATTATTTTAGGGATTGTGTTAAAACATTGATAAAGTGCAAGGCTACGTGTGATGAGATTACACATGATTTCTATATAAAAACCTTTTTTTTTTTTTTTTTTAAATTTCTAGTGGGAGAGAGATTCAAGGGTTGAATCTCACATTCTAGTTCATAGTAGTGTGAAGTAGGCACCTTGTCTTGGCCTCGAGCCTTGCATTCCATGCAGAGGGTGTTTATTTCATAGTAGTACAAGATTGAACTTCATGGTTTATAGTGGTGTGAGCAAACACCTTGTCTTGGCCTCGAGCCTTGCATTCCATGCGGAGGGTGTATTGTATCATGGTACTACAAGATGGTAGATGAAATGTGGCTACACATGACTCTAGGCAATGGTATACATTAGACTAAATATTATAGTGTCCTCTATGCTGAGTTCTTACTATTTTTATTTAGAGGCTAAATGAATAATGACATATTATTAGTGTTTGGTAAGAGTTACCAAGATAGAACTAATAATGAAAAGTGTTTTCAATCAATCATAGCATTTAATGTTCACTCTATGTTGAGGGATATTGAATATGGGGTTGGGTTGTCGTATATTGTCAATTTATGGTTTTGTTAAGGTTCCATAATATGTGTTCATATGCGAAACTGATAATGTCCTATTTACTTATTTTATTCGTATTTATTATTTTCAGATTTAATCATGGCATCTTTTAGCCCACTTGTTGCTATTCTTAACCAAAACAAGCTGACTGGACCTGATTATGTTGATTAGAAAAGGAATTTAGACATTGTTCTTATTGCTGAAGAGCAAAAATTTATGCTTAGTGAACCATCTCCAAACTTTCCTGCATTAGATGCTTGTTCTGAGGAGAGGCAGCGATATGATTGTTGGTGGAAATATAATGAGATGACTGAGTGCTATATCCTTGCATCTAATTCAAATGTTTTATAGCATTAAATGTAGGATGTGGAACTAGCTTCAAACATAGTGTTTAGTTTGAAGGAGATTTTTGGTGAGCAAGGCCGTTTTGTAAGGCAAGATACTATGAGGCTTATTGTGAATACCAAGATGGCTCAAGGGACTCCAATTAGAGAGCATTGTCTTAAGATGATCTTTTATCTAAATACACTGGAGGTTTTAGGTACTGAAATTAATGGAGAATCCCAAGTGGATATGATAATCCAATCTCTGCCAGAGTCATTTAAAGAATTCAGACTTAATTATAATATGAACAAAAAGATTTATACTTTGTTTGAATTGATGAATGAACTAGTGGTAGCGGAAGGCATCCTTGTAAAAGCCGATGTTGATACTAATATGGCTGAAGCATCTTCTTCTAAGCCTAAGTTAAAAGGCAAGGGTGGTTGGAAGAAGGACTTCACCAAACAAGAGGGTAAACAAGTTGCCTTAGGAGTTGCCAATAAGGGAAAGAAGAAAGCAAGGGACTACACTAAGGAAAATGTTTCCACTATGGTGAGAAAGGTCATTAGAAGAGGAATTGTCCAAAATTCTTAGCTGCGAAGAACAAAGGTATGATGAGATCATTCATTCTTGAAACTTGTTTAGTACAAAATCCCACAAATTCCTAGTGTGTGGATTCATGATGTAATAATCATATTTACAATGTTTTGTAGGGGTTCCAGGAGACCAGAAGGTTGAATGAAGGGAAAATGTTCCTCACTTTGGCTGATGGGAGCAAAATTCAAGTTGTAGCATTTGGGGTGTTTAATTTATACTTTGGTTCTAAGGTTTTAATATTGGAAGACTGTTTATATGTACCTAATGTTCATAGGAATTTGATTTCTGCAACTTATTTAGGTATACATGGATATTGTGTTATTTTGAAAGACAATGTCATAAATAAGAAGGATAAAGTGTTTTTTCTGTTCTAGGAATATTGTTGATGGTCTTTATATTTTAACTTCTGATAAGCATGAATTGTAAAATTCTGAATCAGATGTTAATTCACATGTAAAATCATTAAAGAGAAAGTTTCCTTCTACTAGTGATGCATATCTTTGGCATTTGCGTTTAGGTCATATTAATTCAAATAGGATTCAAAGACTGGTGAAAGATGGTTTTATAGAAAAATTGGATTTTGATGAATTCCCAGTTTGTGAATCTTGTTTGGAAGGCAAAATGAGAAAAAGGTCTTTCAATGCAAAAGGGCATAGAGCCAATGAATTGCTAGAACTAGTACATTTAGATGTATGTGGTCCTATGTCTATCCAAGCAAGAGGTGGCTATGAGTATTTCATCACTTTCATTGATGATTACTCTAGATTTGGTTATGTATACCTAAGGAGATGGAAGTCTGAAGCCTTTGAAAAGTTTAAAGAGTTTAGGGCTGAAGTGGAAAATCAATTAGGTAAATGCATAAAGGCCATTTGATTTGATTGTGGTGGTGAAAATATTCTTGGGGATTTTAAGGATTACTTATCTAAAAATGGGATTATATCCCAATTGACTACACTTGGAACTCCACAACAAAATGGTATAGCTGAAAGAAGGAGTAGGACTCTTTTATATATGGTTAGATCTATGTTGAGTTACTTGACTCTACCAACTTCTTTTTTGGGATATGCCTTAAATATTGCAACATATCTTTTGATTTAGTGCCTTCGAAGTCTATTCCTAAAACACCTGTAGAGTTGTGGATTAGGTGTAAGCCTAGTATGAGACATCTCCATATTAAGAGTTGTCCAGCACATGTGTTGAAAGGAAAGTCTGACAAGTTGCAATCTAAAAAAGAAGTGGTTTTCTTTGTAGGGTATCCAAAAGGAATTGTGGGAGGTTTACTCTATAGTCATAATGATAACAACAAAGTGTTTGTTAATACCAATGCCAAATTTTTGGAAAATGATTATATGAATAATTTTACTACTAGAAGTAGATTTGTCTTGGTTGAAATGATTGAACCTGTAATTGAATAATCAATGGATGAGACTCAGAATGATATAGTTGTACCAGATACACCACAAGACACAACTCATGAGATGACTAGTACATTGTAGCCTCGTTGTAGTAGGAGTATTGGGCCACCTGTAAGATTTACACTTTTAGGAGAGAGTTTTGAAGCTATCTCAAAAGGGCCTAAATCTGATCCTCACACTTATGAAGAAGCAATGAAAGATCTAGATGCACATCATTGGGTCAAAGCTATGAAATCCAAATTAGATTCTATGTATTCTAATCAAGTTTGGGATCTTGTAGAGGTACCTAATGGCATTAAACTTGTTGGTTGTAAATAGGTTTACAAGAGGAAGAAAGGGTTGGATGGAAAGGTTGAAACCTTTAAGGCAAGACTAGTGGTGCAAGGGTATACACAAAAAGAAGGTATTGATTATGAGGAAACCTTTTCACCAGTAGCCATGCTTAAATCTATCAGAATTCTCTTATCCATTGCAGCTTATTGTGATTATGAGATTTGGCAAATGGATGTCTAGACTGCTTTTCTAAACGGCAATCTTGAAGAAGAAATTTATATGATGCAACCAAAAGGATTCATAGCAAAAAACCAAGAGCATATGGTATGCAAGTTAAAAAGGTCCATTTATGGACTTAAGCAAGCATCTAGGTTATGGAACATTAGATTTGATCAAGCAATCAAATCATTTGGTTTTGAACAAAATCATGATGAACCATGTGTGTACAAGGGACATCAATATAAAGTAGTAATTTTCCTAGTGCTTTATGTTGATGACATTATACTCATTGGGAATGTAGGGATAATGTCATCGGTTAAGATTTGGTTGTCAAGCCAATTTGATATGAAGGACTTAGGTGAAGCAAGCTATATCCTAGGGATCAAGCTTTGGTGAGATTGAAAGAATAGGGCATTAGGCTTAACTTAAGCTGAATATATAGATAAGATTCTAGCAAGGTTTAGCAAGCAAAACTCCAAGAAAGTATTACTTCCTTTCAGGCATGGAGTTCCTCTATCTGATGACCAAAGGCCTAAGAGTTCTAAAGAGGAAAAGATGATGAGACAAATTCTCTATGCTTCAGTAGTGGGAAGTCTCATGTATGTTACACTACGTACTAGACCAGATATCTGTTATTCAGTTGGCAGGGTCAGCCGATATAAATCAAATGCAGGACCAAAGCATTAGGAGGCTATAAAGCATATTCTCAAGTATCTAAAGAGAATGAGGGACTATATGCTTGTTTATCAACGTGAGGAATTGATACCTATTGATTACATAGATTCTGATTTTTAGTCAAATCTTGATTTCAGAAAGTCCATTTCAGGTTGTGTGTTCACCTTGGGAGGTGGAGCCATTAGTTGGAGGAGTGTTAAACAATCTTGTATTGCTGACTCCATCATGGAAGCTAAATATGTTGTTGCTTGTGAAGCAGCAAAGGAAGCTGTTTGGCTAAAGAAATTCCTTTCTAATCTTGGTGTTATGAGAATGGAGCAAGTTCCAATCACATTGTTCTATGACAATAGTGGAGCAATTGCATAATCCAAGGATCCAATGAATCACAAGAAAGGAAATCACATAGAAAGAAAGTATCATATTATTCGAGACTTTGTAGCTCGAGGAGATCTGGTAGTAGCAAAGATTGATAATGCAAATAATCTAGAAGATCCCTTTGCCAAAGCCTTGCCCAGAGGACTTTTGAGTCACACTTGGAGGGAATGAGAGTTAGATTGGTGCGTAATAGTCTTTAAGGGCAAGTGGGAGACTATTAGGATTAATGCCCAAAAATCCTATTGTATGATGCTCTGTATGACATTATGTTATAAATAATAAAGTTGTTTTATTATCTTAAATTAATGGTAACATGAATATTTGTACATAATCATATAGTTCTTGAGATGCATAGTATGTGATTTAGTCATAGAAGATATAAATCACAAGTTCTTTGTAAACTTAAAACCTTAGTTTGTAGTCAGTGATAAAATTGGGCATTTCATCTGTGAAGACTATAACATGTCAACTAAGATGGTTTGTCTTGATCCTGGAAGTGGAGGCTTCTAGTTGATATGTTGATGTGTCTTAAGTGTATAAGACATATTGAACTGGACCATTGTGAGATTAATTATTCTATTAATGACTGTCAACTGAATAATAAATCTCACGACTTTTATTTACATAAACTCTCAATCTTGAGAGGATAGTGAACCCGATCATGAAATGTAGGTTGCTTTGATATATCAGGAGTGAGATCTAATTCAACGGTTAAAATCTCAGCATGTTGGGTAGCCACACATAGTGTTGAAGGAACACATTGTTGAGGTACAATTTTTTAGGTCCTAATTTCATTGGCCCACTCACAAAAATACTTCCAATACAAGCCCCATAAATTATTTTGGGCCCCCACAAATATTTCTAACAAATTACCCAAATATTTCCCACATATTACCTAACTTGGGCCCTCAAAAATATCACCCATTATTTCCCATATATTACTCAACTTGGGCTTTCACAAATATATCCTTTATTACCCAACTTGGGCTCTCACAAATACTTCTCATACCATTACCAAAATTGGGCCACAAAATTATGTCATCTCTATAAAAAGCCCAAAATCATTTACCATGTGAGCAAAACTCAAAAAGCCCAACAAAATTCTCTTACAAAGCTTATTGCTATACAGCACCCTAAAGCCCATTGCTACACGACACCTCTAAAGTTCGTTGTTACATGGCACCCTAAAGCTTGTTGCTACACAGCACTCTTACAAAGTTGGTTGCGACACGACAATATTTTTTACAAAATCTCAAACTGTTTACAAAAGCCCAAATACTATTTTGGCAACTATTTACAAAAGCCCAATACTATTGGCAACTATTTACAAAAGTCCAAATACTATTTTGGCAACTATTTACAAAAACCCAATATTATTTTGGCAACTATTTACAAAAAGCCCAATACTACTTTGGCAACTTTATTTTGGCATCTTCTATCAACAAAAAAAAAAAAAAAAAAAAAAAAAAAAAAAAAAAAAAAAACCGAAAACTATTGGGCAAACAATTATTCTACCAAAGCCCAAATGTTATTTGGCAAAAGAATTATATTATGCTCAAAACCCAAAACTATTCTTTAGCAAAAACATATTTTGATATATGAAATCCCAAAACTCATGGGAAGTATAAATTACTTATGACATATTACCCATGTGGTCCCCAAACCTACTTGGGCTATAGTATGAAGGATTTCAGCCCCAATTTATTTATTTGTGGGTTTACTTGCGATCGAACAGGTAGAGCCCCGAGCTCCAACTAGTCAATCCAAGTTGTATGCTTCTCTAGATAACCCTTTTTGTTCTACACACCTCCCCCTTTTTGTTGTTCTTCTCCCTCTTTGTTTTCTCACACTCCCTTCCCTTTTGTGTGTATTACCTTCTTTCCTTGTGTCTACCCTTATTTCTCGTGTTTTCCCTATGTTCCTCCCAACATTTTCCCCAGTATTTTTCCGAGTGTTTCCTAGTGTTTTTCGCTCTCTCCTTCCTTGTTTTCCTTCTTATCCATTTATAGTCTCTCTTTAGTGGGGTACTCATCATTATCATTTCACCAATTTACACACATTTCCACTTTCACCAGAATTCCAAGGAATCATCATGCTTTCTAATGATTCTCTTGAAACTTGTTCCAAACACCAAATAATGTTTAGTAGCAAGTCCCCCAAAGGCACTAATACTGCTCGGTTACCAACCTGAATTTGACCATTCCCTCATTAGCTTCCCCCTGGTTTATTAGTTTATATAGGGCCTGACCTGGCCCGAACACAACAGGCTTCCCCCAAATGCTTTCCTTAAACCCTTGCATGTTTATCAGGCTTTCCACAGTGTTGGGCCTTGGTAACATGGGCCGTTCTTGGTCACCCGGGCCCAAGCCCCTACATTTAGCCCCCAACAATCTCATTTTCATGAAGTGGAGATGGGATTGGGGTTCTTTTGTTTGGTGGTCAGTTAAGTTTTTCAACACGACGGTTACATCTCAAGAAGATCAACAGTCGATCAATTAACATAGTAGACATGACAACTCGCTCTTTATGCACTCATGGCAGCATTTATGACATCGGACGGTCAAGATGATCTAACGCTTCGATTATCGAGGCACACGTGAAGAGACACGATGGTAAGTATTGATTGGTTTTTTGCAGTTACATTAAATGACATTTATTCCTATAAAAACTAACATAGTTTAGGTTATTATTTTCTTTAGTTATTTTCAAGTTCAGAGTCTTGCCTCTTCCTTCTTCCTTCCCAAGCCCCTAAACTCCTTCCAAGACCATCCTTATCATCAAGAAGTCACTTAGTAAGTCCTATTCCCTCTATCTATCTCCTAGTAAATTAGATAGGAAAAGAAAATGGGTTTTTCATATCTCTTAAGAACTAACGTAGATGTAGAATCTTTTAAAGCTAGGTTCAACATCCCTCGTGACGTGAACATATCATACTATCATGAGGGAGACATAGGACCAAAGGTTACCATATATAGTCTTTTTTCGGTCAGCGAAGAAAGAGGTCAAGGGGTGCCGACGATGCTACAATCGAGTCTAGCATCCCTCCTACTGACTAGCTCCCTACTTAAGCCTCAGATCGGGTAGTAACACAATCGACTAGCAGGACCCTTCCAGAAACATGGCCTATGACTCAATCGACCATTATCTATCGGATGGGAATGTACTTTCCATTTGGGGGACAAGGTTTTTCTGTCTAACTCATACGTTCGGACTTAGAGAAGCAGCCTTGGGGAACAAGTGTTTGACAGCCTCGAGAAGGCTTTGTTGCTGCCTGCTCACCTAGAGCACTACTTGGGCTGCTAGGATGAGGACTCATCCTTAAAATAAAATGGCACAACATAATAGTGAGTTTTTGTTCTTCTAAGCTTTTATTTTTTTTTGTTTGCTCATTTTCTCTCCTCCCCCCCCTCCCTTTTTTACTGTAGGTACTTACATTTCTATATTTTTTTAATTTCTATAAGTGTTAGTACTTGGAGTATACTGACCCTCGATCTTTTCTATTATTGTCTTAGGCCGCCTAATTGACTCACGTTGTGGAGGGTCGATTGAATGGCATGATTGAGGAAGTAGACAAGGAGAAAGCCCTAAAACAGGTAGCCGAGGCAAGCTTGAAAGAGAAGACCTTAGAACTAAATGCAGTGGAGCGATAGGCAGCCACAGCCAAAAAAGTGCGAGAATTGGCTAAGCAGAAAGCAAAGATCTTCAAGGCAAGCTCGGCTAGATCGAAGTTAAGCTTGCTAAGGTGGTGAGCCTTGTCTCTACTTATGATAAGAAACTCACCGACTTGAAGAATACAATGAAGAATTGGATGCAAACCTACTATAATAAGGGTTTTAGAGACGCCGAGAACACGGCTGGACCAGTGGTCTCCCAAGCTAGGAAGATTGGTTTCATGGAGGGTTGGATGGTTGTAATAAATGCTATCGGTCTCCTCGATACGTCCTCATTCAGGAGTGCCAACCAAATTCCACTATCTGAGGACCTCAAGGTGGAGGCACAACCTCAAGAACAAAGTGAGGATAGCAGTGAAGAGGAGGAGGGTGCTAAAAGCCTTGAAATGAGGGAGTTGTCTCACCAAATTGACTCTCACGTGGTGGTGCTTGATGAAGATAACCTAGCAATCACTGCTCTTTCCCTGACATAGGGTGCTACTCAACCAGCTCTAGGCTCAAACCCTCTCGTTATCAGTGAAGCTCCTTTGACTAGCCTCATCGTTCCCAGCAACCCAAACGCCTGATTTTATTAAACCATTTCAACTATGTATTTTCTTTCCTTATTTTGTCTTATCTTGGCCAAAACTCTCTGTTACTAACTAATTAAATTGGTATTTGTGTATTGTAATTCCTTAAGTTTGCTCAATATTGATGATTTTAAATCCCATGGATCAAATTCTTTATCGTACTTACTTATAGTGTGATTACATGATTGAGCCCCTTTCTTACAGACGATTTTATTTCCTTAAGTGTTGACGTTCGGTAACATAAGCAATGTATTCACATTCCCCAACTAAGCAATTGATTTGCTACACATTTTTCTTCTGTTCCTTTTTTATTTTTTATTGGTGAAAAAGTTTAAGTTAAGAACGAGTCCCTTTCCTTGAGGGGGTTTATTATAGTTGCCACTTGGTCGATGATTGGGATTATACCATGACCAAGTTTATGTCAGTGATCGGAGTCAAGCCAAGGCTAGGTTTCTGTCCTAAGAAAAATTTATTAAGGTTTCCACCTGGTTAGAGTGACCAGAGTCAAGCCGAGGCCAGGTTTTTGTCTTTAGAAAAATTTATTAAGGTTTCCACCTGGTCGGTGACTAGAATCAGCACAAGGCCAGGTTTCTGTCCTTAGAAAAATTTATTAAGGTTTCCACTTGATTGGTGACTGAAATCAGGCCGAGGCTAGGTTTCTATCCTTAGAAAAAATAGACACAGACCCGCGCAATGTGCGGAAAAAAAAAAAAAAACTATTTACTATAGTGAAAAATACTATTTCTCTCTTAAGAACTCAAATGATAAAGCTAAAAGCTAGTGATTAATTAAACCAATATAATTTTTTCCTATCAAGGGTCTTAAATTTAAGTATGAATTTCAAATTTGTGTGCTTCCTATGACAGGAAGTCTCAAACAGTAAATAAGGATGGATTGAGTATAATATTACTAACAGAAATAGTTTTTTTTTTTTTTTTTTTTTTTTTTTTTTTTTTTTTTAAACCAATAAAATGGACCAAAAATGCAATTGTAATTAAAAGTTAAAAGTGAAATTTCAAATTCTATTACAAATTGCAATCTCACAACATATTTGGTTCACAAACTACAATCATTGTTACTCATATGGAGTTTGGATTGTGTACCTATTCTTGCAGTTTAGAATTTTGACATTGAAATTGATACATGTTAAATTATCTTTAGAATCATGTATATCCTTTGAGACCTCAACTATTTCAGATACTTTGTTTTATCCACATGACTCCTGGAATCAAAACTCAAAATGAAATAAAAGGTCATCACCATAAAATATAAATGCATCTAATTTGACAATAAGATCTGAGAAACTAATCACTCACCAAATACAATTATTCCTACCAATCATAACCATTTGAGCCAAATATCAAAACTAAAAATCATTTAGATGGAGACGAAGAAATCAGGAATGAAACAAAATTCCTACAAAATGCAATATAGAAAGAGAGGCAGAGACAAACCAACTCTTAAGAACAAAAGTGCAAGAGCGTGTCAACAAAGGATTAACTTGAAGAGACACCCAAAGAACCAAAAGAGAAGACCACGGTGCTTGATTAAACTTAGGTTCCACTTACAACATTAACAAACCACTTAGCTGCCAAGTGCCAATACTCACAACTTTCAACAAACAACTGATGCCCACCAAATTGATACCAAGTGAAGGCCTAAGGCCTTGACACAACAACTTTGAAAAGTATTATAGGTCCTATATAGTTTATGTTTCAACAGTTTGTACCAATTTAAAAATATGCCAGGGGGAGTACAACAAACATCTATTAGACAAAATAAATACCTTACAAGAAACCTAAGTCCAAAAAAAAAAAATATATATATATATATATATATATATAGAATAAAAAATAAAGAAGATTGTTCTACAAATTCTCTCATGACTTTGATAGGGAGAACCCTCAAAGATAACAATAGAGCAGTATTCTTCCTATGCACTTTTCAACTTTGACAGCCTATGAACATATTGGAACTTCTTCAAATTCTTACACTAAAAAGAAACACCAATCCATTTGCCTTTCTTTGACTTTGAAGCTTTCATGAGGACCATGATTTGCTTGAGAATAGGAAAAATTTTCATCTATTTCAATGTTGTTGTAGACTTTGTTTCCTAGCATTTCTCTCCTTCCAAAAGCACTACATAAAGACAACATTCTATTAGACATCTTCTCAAACAAAATATGATCAATAAAAAAATTAAAAAAAATGTTTGCTTCTCCTTCCAAAGGCAGCAATAGAGAGGTCCACCCCAATAAGAAATTGAACAATTAATAAAATCTCTTAGTTTCCGTTTAGTTAGTTGTGCCCCCACTTATTAAATTATTGTTTAAATCTATTACTGGAGAAAAGAAGAAGCAACTATTAGACAATATTGAAAAAAAAAATAAAAATGCTATATTTTTCATCTCAATGATTCGACATACAACATTGTTCATTTTGCACAGATGATAAGTCCTTGACCCTAATTGCACAAAGATTAAACTCACATTGAATAAAGTTAAGTAAGACCTACATTCTTTTTTGCTAAATAATCAAGTGAGAGTGGCCCTTACACACACTTCAATCATTGAATTTTTAATTACATTTTAAAGAACAAACCACTTGAAACATAAATATTCACATAAAAAATAGGCAGGGAAGGGAGGAAGTTAGTTTAAATCGTTAAACTTTTTGTATAATTGGTCTTCTCTTGTTGGTTTTTTTTTTTTTGTGTAAGTTATTCTGTCCTACTAATGATCTTCACACATTTCAAGTCACAATGAGAGTATAGAAATTTGACAAAAAGTCTCAAACCCATTAATCTTTCTAAGCTTCATAGTGAAATCTAAAGGGCATCAATAAGATCAAAATTAATTTAATCCTATAAAAGATTAAAAAAAAAATGTATAACCATGTCACTTCAAAAACATTTAAGGAGAAACATAATTGGCAATTCAAACATCACAAATAAATTAGAAGTAGAAAGATGTATATTAAGTAATGAAGCACACTTGCAGCCCATGCCTCAATTCCAATATGGCAACAAACAGAAGCCAAATTCTCAGCCTCAATGCTTAAATCAAGGAGCTAATTTACCACAGATAAAGCATGACAGATTGCCCCCTAATATCATGCCCAATGTCTGACTTTGTTCTTTGCAATTACTTTAGGAATGTATTATGCATTTACTTTATAACTTTTCCTTGTAGAATTTCTCATAAACATATTTCAAGCCTGAATCACTTCCACAAGTCCAACAGTATTAAAAGCATGTAAAATTTTCAAATTGATCATACCCTTTCTGGTAGAAACAATGGTGTTTTTTGTATTGCATGAACATGGCAGTGATCACTTGGACTTCTTCTTTCTAGAGCCGCTAGGTACTAATTTGTCAAATGGAGTCGATGACGCCAAAGCTAATTCGTCATATCAGCATGGTTGATTCCTGTTGCAAAAAGCATTGAATGTTTCTTCAAAGTTTTAAGTAAAAATTTATTTAAAATTGAAAGTGAATAAGAAAAACCTAAACAATGAGAGATGTGGATAAGGGATTCACCATCATCGTCTAGTTTACGATTTTAATGGTGACCCAATCATTAGACCTGATAATGTTCATCATTGCTGTATCTTCATCATCAACTTCAGCCCTTGCATCACTATAACACATGGCATCAATTCAAAAGTAGGAAAAAAAAGATTAAGACAAACAATTTCAAAAGGCAAACTCATAATGTTTGTCATACGTACCAACGCTGGAATGAATATGGTTGCTTGGAGTTTAAAGTATTTGTTTTGATTTTTAATTTTTTTGGGTATAGCTGAATTTGATTTTGATTTTACCTTTTATTTTATTTTTTGGGTGGAAATTGTAATTGGAATAATGTTGAAGAGTTTGCATACATAATTGCGGATGATAACAAACATTATGGGAAACCAAACATAGAGTGGATTGAAATTTTAGACTATACCTAAAATAATGACTTATAGTGAATCTCTTTGGATGGGCAACAAATCTCCAACGCTTGCCATGCTGCTTGTGTCTCAAACTCTCTCTTACATTTGGTCTCATGGACATCTTCTATATCCGCTTGCCTTCATGGTTCTACTCAACTAAAACTAAAACCAAAATCAGAATTAAAGGGCAATCTTCGAATAGTTTGAGGGGAATTGAAAAAAGGAAGGGAAAAAATTGGTCTGTAAAAAACAAAAAATCAACCCACGTTATACCGAGTTAGATCTTCTAGGTTGTTTCCCTGATTTCAAATCCCTAAATTGAAAGCAAACCTAATTGAAGACAATAGGGTAGAGATTATTTGAAAATTACCAAGAAAGAATGGTCTGAAATCGAGAGTTCCTGGTAAAATACTATTTTTTCTAATCAAAATCTCTTAATCAAAACCAAATCTAACCCGTCTATTTACATAAATTAAACAAAACTACTCCTAACCGAAAAATCTAAATCATAACTGATCAAACCAAAATACCCGAATCATTAATTATGCCCAAATGATTTTCCCCCAAAAAAAACCCCCCAATTTGTAAAAATTAAAAACAGAACTTATGGGCGGAGGCCCACGGTTATGACAAAACTGGTTATTCAGACTTATCGTCTTTCTATCGTTCTCTCTCCTTTTGTATCAGCTTATTCCAAACGGTTATTAAAAGAATCTTTAAATGATGTAACGATCATTCTCTTGTGACTCTAAACTGACTTGGTGGCAGAAATCTAAGTGGGCAAGTTTGCACTCTATTGCAGAGAAGAAACAGAAATCTCAAAACCTAAATCATATTTCATACCCATACCTAGATCTAAGAAAGAATGAGAAAAAGAAAAACTTACTGGCAGTAGTTCTCTCTATGTTCGTATGTCAATTCCTGCGTGCACCTTTAGGTTATCGGTGCCAGTTTGAGTGGTATAACTCTGGCAATGGAACGGACGGTAGTGGGTACGAACTCTGTCTCCTTCTCAATATCACAAGGTTTTTTTTTTCCCCCTTCTCTATCTCTGTATCGCAAGCGTCGGTGTTAAGAGTATTCATAAGAGGAGAAACTGAAGTTAGAGTGAGTTTGACTTTTAATTAGGAATAGATCTTTTGGGTTTGTGTTTTTATAAAGACAAAGACTCTCCAAACGATGCACCGTGTGGTTCTTTAAGTTTAAACTCTATACGTGTCAATTTTTTAGATAGGCTTTTTTCCTAACGTGGCAACACCTCATTAAGGCTTTTGCTATTATATATACTAGCGTTTAACCCGAGCAATGCACAGAATCATTTAATGAATTAGAAAACAATCAACTTAATATATTATACTTAATGTGATGGTAAAATATGGAAGGGGGTTGATGGTTAGTTGTTCAGATAATGATGCTAATGTGCAGGTATTCTTCTAAAAAACAGACATAACCTAGCATCAACACATGATCTAGAAAAAATGTTAATTGAAATCCCATAAGTTATAACTAATTGGTTCAAGGTTTTTTTAAAGGTTGTGGGTTTGAGAGAATATAGTTATTGAAGTATGAAATAAGTAGAAGAGAAATTTGGCTAATAAAATCAATCTGTAAAGAAAAAAAATGTTGCAAAGTGTATAAGATACATTAGTTATCAATCCGTTTGTTTATTATTTTAAAATACAGTAATTAACCCAAAAAATTCCATAATTCCATTTACAAAAAAAAAATTATTATTACTATACATTCTAAAGTATGCATGTTGAAATCTGGTTACGAACACAAAGATTTGCATGATCAATAAAGATTTTCCTTTTGTATTAACAGTTGTCCTAACAACATTTATTTGAAACTTAAATATGAACAAAATAACATACTTCTTTGTAATAAGCTCAAGGGGAGAGAGCTCGAGGAGAGAGAGAGAGAGAGACCAACACCTTTTCTCTCTTGCTATTTTGCTTGAGAAAGTACCAAGAACATATAGAAAACATAGTGAAGGTAGTTGTCACAATTATGATTACAGTAGTTTTTGGTGAGTCTGACCAATGCCAAATTCTAGTTGGTTCATTAGTCCAATTGGGGGTCACATATGTTTTTTAGAGCTTCACATCAGGATTCCTAACCTCTTAGTTTGATGCAGCAACTCTTCTTGCAAAATACCCATGTTGTACCTGGCTAAGAACTCAGTATTCAACAAAATGACAGGGTAAGAAGGTTTTTAAAAACATAGCAAAGAAAGATGAAAGAGAGACTACAAAATAAGTGGAAGCAAACATTTTAATATGGTTTGAGTTGCAAAGATATGAAAGATTTTTCTCATAAAAAAGGTAATTTATTAGTCCCAAAAATATATTTAAGCATTAATGTGTAAACATACAACCATATTTAGTGGATTGTCCACACAATGTTTAACATTTTGTTGGTTAGTTTTTAACAATCTATTGGCTATTTCCCATATGATGATGGCTAAGGATTTGGCTTCCATTAGCCAAGGATATATAAAATAAATACTTAAAGCAAGATTAACATCTAATAGTAACACTTTTTGGCACAAACTTGAACTGGAAGATCAGTTTTTAACCACAATAAATCAAAGGAAAAATCCCTAATGTTACCCAAAGTAAAACCAAACCAAAGCATCCAAAAAAAGAGAATCAACCCATCTACTTTTAAAAAGGGTAAAAGAAGAACCCTAGACAATTAAGCAAGGAAAAAAAAATTAAATATAGATATATTGAAGAGGATAGATGGTAATTTAAGTAGTATAAGCATCAGGTTTTAAATTAAAACATAGATATGTTGACGACTAAAGATGCTAATTTGAAACAGTGAGATTTTAACTTTATCAAAAAAAATAAAATAAAAAGCACCCCTACACTGCCACAATTCTACACTCTCACGTTTAGATTAAAAAGAAACACTCCCACCCAAAAGACACACTCCAATTCCCACGTTTAGACTTAAGGAAAGAAAAGAGAAAAAATAAAATAAAAACCCAATCCCTAATTTAACTCGAATATCCCGAACTAAAGCATTCTTTCCCAGATTCCTTAATCAAAATCAAATTTAATCCAAACACCTAAATCAATATCAATCCGACCAAAATAACCAAATCTAAATAACAATTAATACATAAATTTCAACAATGAAAAAAAAGGAAAAAAACTTTACCGAGTCTGATGGTGGTGTGAGATCGGACTTTGGTTTGTACTGGAACGATTATCCCCCTTATGAAACCTAAATTATATTCAATTCCCAAATTTGAAAACGAAAAGGAAAAAAAAAAAAAACAATAAAAATAACTTTACCAGTAATGGGTACACGGCCTGTCTCTCTGATGGTGGCAGATTTTTCAAGTTCTGTGTGCTTGCAGTACCGACGGTCTAAGTCTGGCGAGCGACCCAAATCGCAGTAAACAAAAATCGTAGTTATCATAAGATTTAGGTTTTTACTTATAAAAATTTATAAAAAATCAAAAAACAAAGAAAGCAAAAAAAGAAAACTCACTCTGTAACAGTGAATCGCCGGTTGAGAGAAGCAAGAATTTTGATGGTTAAAGTCCGGTACTGGCCTGAGATGTCTCTGACTCTGCCCCTTTTTCTATTTCCTTCTCTAGGTTTCATCGCCTCTCTGTTTCTATCTCCGTGTAGCAATCATTTTTTTTTTTTTTTGTTTTTTTATTAGCGGTTAGTTTCCTTTTATACTAATAGGTTCTGAAACAGTGTTTTAACGCGGTGAAAAAATATAATTTATCACTTTTAAAGAGTATTGTAGCGTTACTAAACAATGTAATGTATCACCTTTTTAAGTTATACGTGTATCCTATTTGTCAGCCCCTCCTTAATTGTAGGAATATACTAGCGTTTAACCCGCGCAATGCGCAGGATCATTTTATAGTTTAGGCTCACCTTTACATCACTCACACCATAAAACTCCTTTGATAGGTTTGACCTTTATGTTGCATGTAAGACATGCAAAATTAATACCCCATCTGTTGTTATCATTAACAATCTTGGCTTTGCATGTCACCAATTAATTTGATCTATCTGTGATAAAATTGTATATATGTTAACATTATGCTATTCCCTTTTATTTATTTAACAGATTAACAACTTTCCTAATACTTGAACAACTTGAACTTCAAAAAAGGAAAAAAGTAAGACCAAGCACAATAGATTAATAGGTTTCCTGATATATAGTTTTCCAAAAGTTGGCAATCTCTCGTAATGGTTTGCATTTTGATTTTCTCAACTCCAAATATTTGCCTTGTTCATGGCCTTTAGTTGTTATTTGTATAATATAAACCTAAAAGGTCAACAATCAAGCTCAATACTTGAAATTAGGACTGAGATTCATTTCTTGAAATTAGAAGCTTTTTAATGTAGCACCTATAAAAATGCATACACAGCATTCTCAATTTTCATCAATCTTGTATTCCCAAAATAAGGCTGCACTAAACAGTGCGGCAATCTAACAGAGACAAATGAATTACAATCTACAATTATAACTGAGTTCAAAATTAGAATCACATATATTACAAAACTTAAATTCATGTTGATATAAGAATCTTAGGATGCTTAGATTACTAAACCATAGCTTAAATACAGAAATTTAAATCTCTCATAATCTGAAATAAAACAGAAAACTAAGTAAATAAGAAAAGGGTATGAAGAATAGAACTTGGTGCATAATTCTTAAACATTTTTTATGCATCCAAGTCTTCTATTTTAGCAACTATTTTTCTATTATGTAAGAAAGTTATCCATCCAATCCTTTAGGAGGTCCTTTTGGCATAATTTCCTTTGTGACTTTTGGAATGTCAAAGTTGATGTAGAGCTTTGTTGCCCATGTGAATGACAGTCAATAGTTACCTACAAATTTTTTTAATCAATTAGGCATTAACATTTGTCATGTTTTCATTTAAAGTATATGAGAATAATATCTAATAATATTTAAAAGAAACACCCAGACGATCAAATAGTTAAACTTAGAGGTGAGAAAAACATAACTTTATTTCACAAAAATGATATAACTCTCATGCTCAACACATATTGCAAAGATCAAAACCACATCTATATTTCATGCCCAACTGACAAAACACAAAGTAGCAAGGCACAGATTAATTAAGTTTAAATATAACTTAAGAAACCAAAATGCTCTAAAACAGAAAATGTAGTGAGCTCAAGTATAAGCGAAATCTGGTTTTCGCTTATACTTTACCCAAGGATTTCTATGGGTAATAGTGATCTGTGCAATTATTCTCTTTGGACTCTATATCTACTCCCTTTAATTTAATTTAACTTGGCATGATGTTTCTATGGATAATAGTGATCTATGCAACATCTAGCCGAGCTGGTTTTTGGTTTGCACAACATGTGAAACCAAAAAATGACATCTCTTAACCATTAGAACAGATATTGCAAACTATTTTTCATGTTGCATCAAATGTTGTAGCCTTACTTCCTACTTTTAAAGTCCTACAATAGAAGGTAAGATCCAATTCATGTCTAGTGGAATTTCAAGTGCATTGTATCATGCGTGTGACGTGTAACTTGTGTTCACTATTCTTAGTGAAAATGCAAAGAGGGCAGTCCATATAATTGCAGCCATTATTTCCGATTGCTCAAAAAAAAAAAAAAAGGCATAGCAATTTTAAATTACAGTAGAGAAAGATGAAAGAAATACTGCAAACGAAGCCTAAGAAAACGTTGAAAATATGGGTTGAATTGTGAAAGGTAATGCAGCAGTTCAGTGGAAATTTAAATCTGAAAAATGAAGGTTTGGACCACGACTAACCAAACCTTGATTCTGCATTTGTTAGTGGTTCATGTACAGCCCAGAATTCAGATAGCTACAAAATCTATCAATAATTAAAATTATTTTAGTAATAGGAGGGGGTAAAAATAAGTTGGTTCCAAAAAATAATTAGTGGAGTACAGAGCAAAAATTGATGATATAAATACCAAGAAGTGTTTTGCTAGCAAACAAAGAAACCACATCAAGTGTCAAATTCACTTTTTGGAAACTGGAAAAAAACGAATGAAATGTTAAAGTCCTAAAAACACTAATGAAATGGTAAAATTAACAAATAAAATAGTAAATATATTGAAGTGGGTGATAGCTAGTGGCTAGAACACGTGAGCCACATGTGGAGTTGGAGCAATCCAGCAAATTGTAACGTGAACAAAGAAACCTTCGACTTAGAGATTCATAAGTAAAAAACTGTAAAAGGGACAAAGAAATAAGGACGAAGAAGAAGAAGAAAAAGAAGAAGAAGGGAAGAAAAACCAGACTAAATAGTGAGTCTAGATGCCATATACTAAGGAGTCAGAGAGAGAGACCAAGAAATGGGTCTCCTTTCATGGTCAATTCCAACTCTCCAATGTAAGTTTGTTCAAAAAAAATTTGTACACATCCTAGTTTTTTTGTGCCCATTTAATATAACAAAATTCTTCCTAAGTCCACCAAAAACCAATGTGGCTTGATCCAAGTAGGGGGAGAAAAGGAACTCTTGTGTTAGAGCTGTGAAATTATAGAACATAACAAAAATCTTTCATTATAATATAACTTTGTCAATAATATTGGTTAATAAGGTGGGTCTGAGGATCTGAATTATAACACATGAAATCAAGTCAAACAAAGAAATTAAATTAACTTGCATTGTGTACATAACTAATAAAAAATTCGTCTCTTCCCTCAAAAAAAGAAAAAGAAAAAGAAAAAACTAATAAAAAATTCAAACAAAACAACAAATCATGCATAGTCCTAAAACACAGAACAAAGGATAAGGATTTTCCTAGACTCAAACATGCATGTGGTATAAATTTATAGTAAGCAATTAGCAAAGAAGAAGCAGCACAATTTAACCCCCCACCCCACTCATATTTTATATGATAATGATATAAATCATATAATAGGTACACTCAAAACAGGATTGGCAGGGTGAAAATTCATCAATTATAGATGTCTCATTCAAACATGGTTTCTTCATGTGGGTTTTGAAAGTTCAAAAACGTGTATAAACACCTTTGAACGTTTAGACCCCCAAATTACAACTTAACCAATTCAAGCAATATGTCAAACAACTAGTGTGCGGAAACTTAACATATGCTATAATATGGAATTGGTAAAAACTATCTAAGCCAAAACAAAATATAATCCACAGCAGATAATAAAAAGGCAAAGATAGAGAGGAAGGAAGATGCAAACAAAAGACAACACGCGATGTGTTATCGAAGAGGAAACCGAAGCCCTTGGTGTAAAACCTCTCCGCCGCCCTCCAAGCGGTAAACAATCCACTAGAAAATACAGTTGGGATACATGGACAGCAATAGACCCTCCAAGCCTAATCTACCCAGTGCACCTAAGCCCTCCAAGCTTCTTGCTCCAACGAGGTTGCGCCGAACCTTTTTCTTTTCTAGCTTCCCGGATTCCGCTACTAGACCATAGCATCAACCAATAAAGATTGGTTCCTTCCTAACTGCTTCCCAGAAATCCAAACAGCTGTCTCACAGTGATGATGATGGTGAGAACCAGGTTTGGTATAATGGCCTCTCAAGGATTTGGCAATGGAGAGGAAGAGAGATGAGGAATTTGAAGAGACTCTAATGTATAGATTGTGGGTGAATCAATCTTGTTTTTCTTTAGGGTTTCTCTCTCAAAATTCTCTCTGGAAGCTCTCTCACAATCGTGGGTAAAAGGGGTATTTATATTGGAGTAGGAGAGGAATGTGAAACGTCAGGTTTTACAAAATAGGGGTGGCTCGCGGCTTGACCTCGCGGCTTGACTAAGTCGCGAGATCCAGTCGCGAGATAACCGTATGGCCAGTTGTCCTGTTTTGTCCTGTAGTGCTCCAGCTTGCATGACTGTTCACCTTCCAGCATGCTTGGCACGTGTGCTGCGTCTGGCGGCTTGCAGCCGCGAGTCACCCGCGAGTCCCAGCCGCGAGTCTCTGTTTTCTTGCACACTCTTGAGCAATCTTCACTCTAACTCACTCACTACCCTTACATCAAACTCACCTAAATACAGGGTTACTAAATGCTGAATTACAAGCAAATTTGGCACGGAATAAAGCCAATTAGATGGTTGAATAAATTCAACCTTACAATCTCCCCCTTTGGCTATTCCGTGACAAAACCCTAAAACAGACTCTAGACTTAACATGTGAGTTAGGAACAGTTGAACAAAACTCACTCACACCTAACTCTAGAAGCTGTGAAGCACTTGAATTATATGAACATAATACTCCTGAAACACAACAATACACCATGATCATTGTAGGCAGAAAATCATAACATGCATATGAAACAGGCAATATGTGATCAAGCAAAGATGGAGTTAAGAAACAAACCATGGCTTGATCAACCAAGTGAACACCACAAGGTAGTGATCACAGTGCTCATTCACACTTGGAATGAACACAAGGACATACAAGTTAACAAGCACAAGGCAAGACACTTGTATGTTCAACACTCAACCAATGCATAGTACACAAGGTATATGCATCTAGGAACAATCCTACAAGGGCACAAGAGTGACAGTACATAGATCAAAATGCAAGACATTTAGATTAAAGTACTGATTTCAACATAGCATAAAGGCTGCAATTAAGCAAGGTACAAACCATAAAGCCTACAAACTTATGCATAAAACAAAAACCCTAAAAGCTTACAAAAGCACATGGGTACAGCCAAAAAATAACAGATTACAAAACACAATATATCAACTTAAAGTGAAAACTTAAACTGAAGAAGAATGTAAAGACACTCCCCCTTAGGTAATATCCTCCCCCTCTGATCATGCCTATCACTCCCCCTTTTTGTCATGGAATAGACTATTCATCCTCTTCTAGCTTTCTCAGAATTTGATCCAATTGAGTTTGAAGAGAAGTAAACTTCATATCCCATCGAGTGCTTTGATGGTGTAGAGACGCTGTGAGTCCAGACATCTTTGTATTCAACTCATGGACAGAGGATACAATGCGATCAAGTTTCTCATCTAGGGAGAGAGTGCTGAAATGAGAGCCACTGTGAGATGCAGAAGTTTCTGGTTTGGCTCTCTTCCGACTATGTCCAATGCTTGCATTGAATGTACGCATGTTGATTGGACTTGGTTTTGAGATAGGAGATTCATTTGCCGTTGGATAAATTCCCTTGAGCTTCAAGATCCGTGAAATGAGACTGCAGAAAGGAATGCATATCCGAGACTCAGTTCGAAGAACCGTTTTGCGCAGAATATGAAAGATATGAGCACAGATGTCTATTTCCACATCAGAGATTAGATCATGAAGAAACAAAGCCCGTCCGAGGTTCATGTACCCAGTGCTTGATAAAGGATACAAATTGTGAAACATCACAATTGTAAGCACTCTCAGTTTTGGAGAAAGAGAGGAAACACTGATGGATTTCCCATTGGGTGAGAACTCCAAGTCTTGACCAAGACTTTCTTTGAGAAGCTCCTCATCAGGACATAGATCATCATAAACCGATGAATGTCGGATAATTGGTCTGTTGATGTGAAGTATTTCTGCCAGATATGCAGGAGAGACAGAAAAGCTCTTTTTCCGAACCCAGCATTTAAGTTCATCTCCTTCCACAATTGTGTTGGCATAAAATTCTTTTACCAAATCTTCATACGTGTCATCCAGATCAGAGAGAAGGTAATTCCAATCCTTGTGAGCAAACCATATCGGAATGTCAGTGTCATGAAGTGAGGGCTGATCCACAGCTCTTTCTAGTAAAGGTGTGGCATGAAGAAAGTAATTCTCATAAGACTGATAGGCTGCATATGATCTGAACTTGTTGGGATCGAATCTCTTTGATGAAGAGCGAGTCCCTTTTGTTTGAGGTGGGTAATCATCAAGATCAATTACTGGTTCCTTCCCTTTGGAACTACCTCCTTTCACAGCAGCTTTCTTGAATGGTGACATGACTAGTCTGTATTATGAACAAGGGAAATGGTAGAACACAATCCAACAGACTTTATTAGCAGTGGGTTAGTGGAAAATTAGGGATAATGAAGAAACCCTAATAGCTGGATGAAAATGGCCAGACAATAGCAATGAGGGACACAAATGGCCCAAATTGAACTACACAGTAGAGGGAGTCAAAATAAAACCACACAATCAGCAGAAAAAGGAACCATATTCAACAACACATCAACAGGATACCACACAGGATCATTTTGAAACACCACATCAACAGCAGATCAGACAAAAATAGCTAACCCTAGCTAAGCACATGATGAAGAACAAAACCAACAATATAAAATGGCTCAAAACAGAAACAAAAGTTTCCATAAGCTAAGCATGGACAAAGAGTAGTAGCTGAGCTAAAAACCCATCTCAAAAACACAATCAAATGCGAATAATCCAGAGGGAAAACCATAACAACAAGTAGAATAGAGTTCAAGACAGAAAAAACCATACCTGTTACTCGATGATTTTGAGCTGAAAAGAGGCAAACAATGGAGATCGAAAATGGGAGCACGGAGTGTTTGGGAAGGAGATATTTTAGAGAGAAGATGAACAGTTCACAAATGTTCGAGGGAAAAATTGGAAAACGCTTTTAAAAACTATCCCTATTTTTTGCCAAACACGCGTTTTTCGCGACTGATGTGAGTCGCCAGCAAGTCGCCAGGTTGAGCCGCCAAGACCCTCAAAGGAAAAATTTTGAAAAAAATTTTTCTAAGTGTTTTTCGCGACTGGAAGGTCTACCCGCGAGGGAGTCGCGAGATGAGTCGCGAAAATCTCTGAATAACCTCGCGACTGGACCTTTCACTCGCGAACAAGTCGCCAAAATGGACCCGCGAACATGCGATTGAGGTTCGCGACTTGACATACCCGCGACTAAGCCGCCAAAACAGGGCAAAACTGGATTTTTGAAATTTTCAGATTTCTCAACAAAATACTTTCCAAAAACACCTAAAACACTCAAAAATCTTTTTGTGCTTGAAACAACAAAGATTGAGCATGTGAAAAACATATTTCATCAAGTACAATTACACAAATGAGTATGGCATTCTTTGAACATAAACTTGTGTGTTGTGTGTGGATATCAACAATGAGATAGTCCTTAGTCTAATGTGAAGCTTCAATGATCAATTCAACCAAGGCATACACAATTAGCACTAGATCATGTGATCTATCTCACTTATAGAAATATGTATATATGACCTCCCACAAAACTTGATAACATGACTTGGAGCTTTACATTTGACTCCACTTTCAATCATAACATTTGATCTTTTTGATCCTTTTGAGACAACACCTCTCATTGTGAGAGTAATATTTGATAAATCTCTTTAATGAATAAGCCTTTGGCCTTTTGAATAAACATTTCTCTTTAATTTTTGGTCGCTTTCCCTTTTTCCTAGTCGAATACTAGTATGTGCGACAGGCTTTTGCAGCTCAATATCTCTTTTCATTTGGAGATTTACATTTGGTGAGCTCTTTTTAGCAAAACAAAAATAAAGAGTGGGAAGATATATAGACACAAGTCTATGCATGTCTCAAGATCAACAAAACCATTCACTAATCATTCATGACAAGTTTGAAGATCTATTTACAACAATCACAAAGATTTCAAGATTTCTTCCACAGAGATATGAGTGCAAAGAAACAAGCAATGCTCGAAAATGCACAAAGTCATTAGCACAAAGGTACAAGGCAAAACAAGTTTTGAGACAAAAACTCAACAATGTCAATCAAGCTTTTTGATTTTCTAATTTTTATGTGATTTTTGGATTTTTGACATAAAATAAGAAAATGATTGAACAAACAAAGAAAGAAGCAACAGTATTCACAAATGGACAAACAAACAATAAACATGTTGCACAAAGAGCTAACAAAGAAGTGTGTGCCCCAACACAAGAGAGTCAAGGAATTGTACCAACACCAATGGTCTTATGGAGTGATTCAAACCGTGGACCATCGAGAGGCTTGGTGAAGATGTCCGCCTTTTGATTGTCGGTGTGTATGAACTCAAGACACACAACTCTTTCCTCTACCAAATCCCGAATGAAATGGTAACGTATCTCTATGTGTTTAGATTTTGAATGCTGGACAGGATTCTTGGAAAGATTGATGGAACTGGTGTTGTCACAGAAGACACACATCGTTTCTTGAGGAATTCCATAGTCATGAAGTAATTTCTTCATCCAAAGAAGCTGAGTGCAGCAACTTCCAGCAGCGATGTATTCTGCTTCAGCAGTAGATAGAGACACGGAATTCTGCTTCTTGCTCATCCACGAGACAAGATTGTTACCAAGGTAAAAACAGCCACCTGAAGTACTTTTCCGATCGTCTACACTACCAGCCTAGTTAGCATCTGAATATCCAGCAAGACAAGCATTTGAGTCTTTTGAATACCACAGACCATAGTTTCAAGTACCATTCACATACCGAATGATTCGCTTAGCTACAGTCAGGTGAGATTCCTTCGGATTAGCTTGGTACCTGGCACAAACGCCAACACTGAAAGCAATGTCCGGTCTACTGGCTATAAGATAGAGCAAACTCCCTATGATGCTCCTATACAATGTAGGACTTACTTCGACTCCAGACGAATCAAGATTCAGTTTAGTGGATGAGCTCATGGGAGTGGAGGCATGTTTTTTGGAGTCTAGTCCAAACTTCTTGACAATGTTTCTGGCATACTTCTCTTGAGATACAAATATACCCTCCTTCTATTGTTTGACTTGAAGACCCAAGAAAAATGTGAGTTCCCCCACCATACTCATCTCAAACTCCTTCTTCATCTCCTCAGAAAATTCAGTAGCACGATCTTCGATGGTTGCCCCAAACACTATGTCATCAACATAGACTTGTGCCACAAGGAGATAATCTTCATCATTTTTGACAAACAGAGTTCGGTCGGCATATCCTCTTTTGAAACCTCTATCTAGAAGATAATGTGTAAGACGATCGTACCAGGCTCTAGGCGCTTGTTTTAGGCCATAAAGGGCTTTCTTCAATCTTAGTACATGATCTGGAAAATGAGGATCCTCAAATCCTTTTGGTTGCTCAACAAATACTTCTTCATTTAGATATCCATTCAGAAATCCGCACTTTACATCCATTTGATAAAGTTTGAAGTTCAAAGTGCACGCAATGGACATGAGGATTCGAATGGATTCAAGTCTTGCCACCGGAGCGAAAGATTCATCAAAATCTACTCCTTCTACTTGAGTGTATCCTTGAGCTACTAACCGAGATTTGTTTCGAATTATCTCTCCATCTTCATCAGTTTTGTTTTTAAAAATCTATTTTGTGCCTATAACATGAACGTTCTCAGGCCTTGGAGCAAGTTCCCACACATCATTCCTCACAAACTGATTCAGCTCTTCATGCATTGACTCAACCCAATTCTCATCTTGAAGAGCCTCTTCAACCCTTTTTGGTTCAAACTGTGCAAGATAGCAGTGATATGTTACATGATTGGCTCGCAGAATGTTTCCTTTCCTGAGGCGAAGACCGTCATCAAGAGATCCTATGATGTTACTTTCCGGATGATTCTTGATAACTCTTGAAGATGGCCCTTTTGAAGTGGAAACTTCATCACTTCGAGAGATAGGAGGATGAACTTCCGGAGGTGTAAGAGGACTTGATGTTCTAGACATCGATCTCGTTTCCATTCTTGGGTTGATGGGAGTCGATTCTACTTCTGGTATAGGTTCTTCACCCTCTATATCCAAAGCTTCTACCTCAACATCAGGCTCTTTGGTGCTTGGCCCTTCTACATCATCAATCATTTCCACCTTAGATAAGGCATCATCAATCTTGACATTTATGGACTCCATCACAGTCTTTGTTCTCTTGTTAAACACTCTATACGCTCGACTTGTAGTAGAGTACCCAAGAAAAATACCCTCATCACTTCTCGCATCAAACTTCCCAAGATTCTCCCGATCATTTAGGATATAGCATTTACTTCCAAACACCCGGAAATACTTCACTTTAGGCTTCTTCCCATTCCATATCTCATAGGCAGTCTTCTTTGTACCAACTCGAAAGAAAATCCTATTGCCAATGTGACACGAGGTGTTGACAGCTTCTACCCAAAATTTTTGAGGTATTTGCTTGTTAAGCATCATGACTCTTGCCATCTCCTGAATCACACGATTTTTTCTCTCTACCACTCCATTTTGTTGTGGAGTTTTGGGAGCTGAAAATTCTCTTTTAATTCCATTCTTCTCACAGAAGGACTCGAATCTTGCATTTTCAAATTCCCTCCCATGATCACTTCTAATTTTGGCAATCAGAATCCCTTTTTCGTTTTGTAGTTTCTTGCACAGAATCTCCAACCTCTCACATGCTTCTGATTTTTCTCTAAGGAATTCAACCCAAGTGTATCTTGAGTAGTCGTCCACAATGACCATAATGTATCTCTTCCCCCTTAGGCTTTCAGTTCTGGTAGGCCCCATTAGATCAACATGAAGTAGCTCCAAGCACCGAGAAGTGGCAATCACATTCACCTTGTGATGACTTGCCTTAGTTTGCTTCCCCATTTGACATGCATCACAAACGGTCTTCTTCACTTTTCCAAACTTAGGAAGTCCCTCGACTGCTTCAAGTTTGGAGACTTTTGCTACTTGTTTGAAGTTGGCATGCCCAAATCTGTGATGCCACAGCTCCAACATATCCACACGAGCACTTCTACACGATATGGGTGCCGTGGGAACTATTCCATAACAGTTATCTGTAGTCCGATTTCCCTCCAAAACCTGAATCCCCTCTTCATTGATGATCAAGCATCCCTTCTTAGAGAATTGTACCAGGAAATCATCATCACAAATTTGAGTGATGCTCAGCAAATTCGCCTTCAGCCCTTTTATGTACAGCACATCTTTCAACAGCGGCAAACCAGGTATCTCAATGGTTCCTTTGCCTAGGACTTGAGCATGACTTCCATCACCAAAGGTTACATAGTCACCAACCTTTTCTTTGAGTGTCTTAAACATTGACTTATCCCCTGTCATATGGCGAGAACACCCACTGTCAAGATACCACAAACACGCATTAAACACCTTCAATGAGGTATGCACAAATAGGTTCACATGTGACAAACATTCTTGACCTTCAAACACAAACTCATCATCAGTTTTCATGCTTCTTTCAGATTGATTTTTCATTTTCAGATTCTCAATCATCTCACACAACATTCTATTCTTTCTTTTATATTTTTTAATCAATGATTTGGATTCAGATATGCTACTGTGTAAGACATGATTCTGATTTTCAAGATATTCTAGCATGTGAACAAATACTCTAGCATGTTTCTTAGTTTTTAACAACTCTACGAGATCATTAGTAAAACACCTTTCAGACATATGCATAGAGTCATTTTCACAAACACTTAAGCTACAATTCAGCATGGTATTTTCCATAACACCAACCACAACACAGGGGTCTAGGATCACACTTAGGTAATAAAACCACAACAAGTGTACCTGCTCTGATACCAATTGAAAGTTCAAAAACGTGTATAAACACCTTTGAACGTTTAGACCCCCAAATTACAACTTAACCAATTCAAGCAATATGTCAAACAACTAGTGTGCAGAAACTTAACATATGCTATAATATGGAATTGGTAAAAACTATCTAAGCCAAAACAAAATATAATCCACAGCAGATAATAAAAAGGCAAAGATAGAGAGGAAGGAAGATGCAAACACAAAGACAACACGCGATGTGTTATCAAAGAGGAAATTGAAGCCCTCGGCGTAAAACCTCTCCGCCGCCCTCCAAGCGGTAAACAATCCACTAGAAAATACAGTTGGGATACATGGACAGCAATAGACCCTCCAAGCCTAATCTACCCAGTGCACCTAAGCCCTCCAAGCTTCTTGCTCCAACGAGGTTGCGCCGAACCTTTTTCTTTTCTAGCTTCCCGGATTCCGCTACTAGACCATAGCATCAACCAATAAAGATTGGTTCCTTCCTAACTGCTTCCCAGAAATCCAAACAGCTGTCTCACAGTGATGATGATGGTGAGAACCAGGTTTGGTATAATGGCCACTCAAGGATTTGGCAATGGAGAGGAAGAGAGATGAGGAATTTGAAGAGACTCTAATGTATAGATTGTGGTTGAATCAATCTTGTTTTTCTTTAGGGTTTCTCTCTCAAAATTCTCTCTGGAAGCTCTCTCACAATCGTGGGTAAAAGGGGTATTTATATTGGAGTGGGAGAGGAATGTGAAACGTCAGGTTTTACAAAACAGGGGTGGCTCGCGGCTTGACCTCGCGGCTTGACTAAGTCACGAGATCCAGTCGCGAGATAACCGTATGGCCAGTTGTCCTGTTTTGTCCTGTAGTGCTCCAGCTTGCATGACTGTTCACCTTCCAGCATGCTTGGCACGTGTGCTGCGTCTGGCGGCTTGCAGCCGTGATTCACCCGCGAGTCCCAGCCGCGAGTCTCTGTTTTCTTGCACACTCTTGAGCAATCTTCACTCTAACTCACTCACTACCCTTACATCAAACCCACCTAAATACAGGGTTACTAAATGCTGAATTACAAGCAAATTTGGCACGGAATAAAGCCAATTAGATGGTTGAATAAATTCAACCTTACAGGTTTGGCAGCAACAAAAGAAGGAAACCATTTAGGCAATAAACATAAAGATAAAAGAAGTTAAAAAAAAAAAAAAAGTAGGAAAATTATGAACATTAATCTCATGAGCTATTCCTTCCTGTAGATACCAAGGTACTATAACCTAATATACACTATACAAATCACATGCATGAACTAATTAAAATATCGCTTGTCAATCCCTAGCAAATATAGGAAAAACCATGGGACTGCAGTATCATTTTTAATGAACAAAACATGCAACCCACATGATTTTTTTTAAATTGTGATGAGAATTTGTAAAGAATAAAACATGTTAGCCACCCGAGTTCTTCAACACCACATTATCTTAAAAGCGAAGTTTAAATTTGAGTCAATTGATGATTTATAAAAACAAATACCCTAAACAAAATTAAATCTAACACAAATACCCAAAATAAAATAAATCTCTTAAAGCAACTATTTGATTCTAACCAAAAGACTTTAGTTCAAACGGATTCCAACCCAAATTCTAGACTTTAAAGCCAAATTTGTTATTTTTATTTAAAAGCTTTACCTGCCAATGGGTGGGAATACTCTGTTTCCTCTTTCTCGCTGTCCATCTCTTCGTCTTTGTGCGTGACTTACAGTTACCAACTTTCTCTTAATGTTGATTCTTTCGGTTTCTTTATATGTAAACAGCAAAAGGTTGTCAGTCATAAGGTTTAAACAAAAACAATCAAAGCAAAATAATCAAAATACCTTAATCTCAGCCAAATACGTATAGCAAAAACAATCCCAAGCCTAAATAATATTTAACAGCAATTCCTTTCTCAAAAAGTAAAAAATGTTTTACAAAATCGAAACTTACTGATAGCAAGTCAGCGAGAGACCGGATGAATCATGATTGTGGAAGGCCAGAATGGCGGTAATGGCAGTCCTCAAATGTTTCTCTCTCTCTCTGCCTTATGATCTCTATCAATCGCTGTTTTTGGAATCTAAATATCTACCAAAACATTCAAAAACCTAAAATCAAAATTAAAAGTAGGATTGGATTCTAACCCAAAATATAAATCCAACAAAAGAAAATTTGGGGAATCCTTCTTGACCTTTCAATTTCAGTCGAATCTCCACTGTGCCGCAAACATTTTTTTTTGTCTCCTTCCCTTTCTCTTTATCGCTACGAACTCTGCTTGGTTCCTCTATCTTCGTATCCCTTAATCAAAACCAAATCTGACCCAAAATACCAATCTAAATCATAATTAACACCCAATTGATTCTCCAAATAAAAACCCAAAACCCTAAATTTTTAAATTTAAAACAGAACTTACCAGTAGCGATTCCGATGGTCGGGTAGTGAGTGGACGCTTACGGTGATGGCAGAAAATCTGACAGGAAGTGAGAGACATCTTTTCATTCTTGATTGCAAACTGCATTTTTTGATCTCTCGATCTCTCTCTCCTTCTCCGTTCTCTGCCTCTCTATTTTTCTGTCTCACTTTTCCCTCGGTCTCTCTTTCTCCTTTCTCCGTGTAGCAATCTTTCTTTTCTTTTCTTTGTCTTAAGCGGTTAGTTTTCTTTTATACCAAGACGGCTTCAAACAGTATTTAACGTAATTAAAAATTATAATTTATTGCTTTTAAACGGTGTTATAGCGTTGTGGAAGAATATAATGTATCGCTTTTTAAAGTGTAACGTGTCTGAATTTTGGATAGGGATTTATCCTATTTGCATTATCTCCTTAATTCTAGGAACTCATTTTCTCTCAGCTTCTGCTATTATATATATATAGATATAGATATAGATTTATTAAGGTTTCCACTTGATCGATGACCAGAGTCAAGCCGAGGCTAGGTTTCTATCCTTAGAAAAATTTATTAAAATGCTAGCAAAACTCTGTATAATATAGCTAAACTCTTTCCACCTTCTTCATTTAAACTTTTCAACAACCTCAAACATATCTTACAACATTTCTTTTTCATTTATTGATAATACTTCTTCAGATTATAGACGTTCCATGGTTAGAGTAAAGGCCTTTCTTCCATGTCTTCCAAGTAATATGCTCCTACTCCAACCATTGCTGTTACTTGGTAGGGTCCTTCTTGATTCGGAGCCAACTCACCTACATTATGATCTTTCATACCTCTTATAGCTTTCTGCAAAACGAGATCTCCAGCCACGAAGCCCCGAGGCCTCACCTTCTGGTTATATCCCTAAGCCAACTTTTGCTGATAGTTTGCTAGCCAGACAGCTACCATTTCTCGCCTCTCTTCCAAGGCATCTAAATTCCCTACCATACGCTCGTCATTACTACTTTGTGCAAAATCAGCCACCCTCATGCTTGACAAGCCGACCTCTATTGGTATAACTTCCTCTACACTGTATGTCATGGAAAAAGGGGTTTCATCCGTTGATCTTCTAGGCATTGTTCTGTAGGCCCATAAAACATTCGGAAACTCTTCAACCCAATTACCTTTCACCCCCCTCCAACCTCTTCTTTAAGCCATTAACTATTGTCTTGTTCGTTGCCTCTGCCTGCTCGTTGCTCTGAGGGTGTGCTAGTAACGAGTATCTGTTTGTTAACCCGAGACTACCACAATACTCTCGGAAAACCTTACTATCAAATTGAAGCCCATTGTTAAATACCAGCACCCAAGGAACCCCAAACCTTGTAATTATGTTTTTTCATACGAATTTCTTCACGTCAACGTCCCTAATGTTTGCCAAGGCCTCGGTTTCTACCTATTTGGTAAATAGTATGTTGCTACCACTACATATCTCCTATTCCCCCACGTACAAGGGAATGGTCCAATTGTATCTAGCCCCCATTGGACGAAGGGCCAAGGACTGGTGATCAGGTTCAAATTTCCACCCTGTTGATGTAGGATAGAAGCATGTCTTTGGCATTGATCACATTTTTTTACATAGTCAGCTGCTTCTCATTGCATATTCGGCCACCAAAATTCTTGAGTCATAGCTCGGTGGGCTAGTGATCTTCCCCCTCGAGTGCCCTTCACATATTCCTTCGTGAAGCTCAGCTAGCAGCTTAACGGTCTTACGTGGGTGAAGACATAATAAGTATGGACCTCCAAACGAATGTCGATAAAACTTTTTATCCTCTGATAACCAAAAACGAGCCGACGTTCTCTGCACCTTCTCTGCCTCTTTCCTATCCATTGGCAAAGACCCATTATAGGAATGCAACATGAGGATCCAACCAACTAGGCTCTTCTACTGATGCAACTGCTACCACCGTCTGTTGTTCAATGCTTGGTTGCTCCAACTACTCTTGCTTGCTCACTCCCAAGTGCAGGAGATCGTAGCAATATAATTCTTGGAGTACTGAGGTTGAACCACAAGAAGCAAGATAAATTCAAAGACAATATAATTAAACAATTTTTTTTGGTGAAGATGAAGAATAATTTTTGCCTGGTAATTGCAAACAAGAATAACAGTGATAACTGATTTAAATCAATAATGTAAATACTAGGGCATTAGGATGTTTCCCTATGTCAATATGAAATTCTTTGTGATCTAAGAAATTATGTATTTCATAATTGATCGTTCTTATACAATTAAATACTTATGATTTTGTTGAACCAAGACAATTCAAGAACGCATGATAACCTAGATTAATAATGCAGTTAGAAAAGTTTTCAGAAAAAAACATTCACTTTAAAACCAGATTTCTATTTGAAACTATTAGAAATTCATCTAAACAATAATAAAAACATGATTGAACTTATTGAAAGCATGGAAGAACTAATACATCAAAAGAAATCTAATTGAACAATCAAATATGTTATTGTCTAAAATCTTAGAAAGAATTACATTGAATATTCATACCGTATAGAAGAAACATAACCCTTACCCTAGCAAAGAGTTTAGGCCACCATTAAAAAATGAAAATACAAGGTTTTTCTCCAAAATTCATTTTGCTTGGCCTCCATTCAAAACCCTAACGTCAAAGTGTCCAAAGAAAATAAAACTTTTACTATTTTAATTTTCGTCCAGATTTACAGCAGTAAATTGTGAGTTAATTTCGGCCTTCAAAAATTGTGAATTTTGAAAAACTCAAAACTGGAAGTTTGTAGATATTTAAGTCACGGTTCCAACCCATACAGCCTTGCATCAATTGGAATTTTGAAGAGAGAGATACATCCAAACTATGGATTAGTGTTCAAATCAGATTTTTCCTCTTCATATTTTATCTCTGATTTCTTTCCTTATTTGATACTTCCAAACATGGTAGATGACCCAAGAACTCCAGCTGCACCTCCTTAGACATTTAAGCATGGTCCTTTGACTCCTATTTAATTCTAGTTTGGCCTTCATTCTCTCACAAACTCCTGTAAACTCATATTTTTCACATGATTTCCTAAATGTAGAAAATTACACAGAATGAATGACATCTTATTCAAGAAATTATGTATAGATAAATAATGGCTTAATTATACAAATTAAGTATAGTAATAAGGAGATAATGCCCACATAAATATATAACAAGTATACATTTTAAGGCGTTATCAGCTCCACAAAAATCATTCAGGGAATGCATTTATTTGAAGACGAAGCCTCAGGTTGAGTAGGGTTCCCACAAATGGTGCCAATTATGGTCCCTAAACCTACTTGGGCTATAGTATGAAGGATTTGGGCCCTAATTTATTTATTTGTGGGTTTGCAATAAAATAAGTAGAGCCCCGAGCTCCAACTAGTCAGTCCAAGCTGTATGCTTCTCTAGAAAACCCTTTTTGATCTACACACCTCCCCTTTTTTGTAGTTCTTCTCCCTTTTTGTTTACTCACACTCTCTTCTCTCTTGTGTGTATGTATTACCTCCTTTCCTTGTGTCTACCCCTATTTCTCGTGTTTTCCCTATGCTCCTCCCAGCATTTTTCCCAGTGTTTCCCAATGTTTCCCAGTGTTTTTCCCTCTCTCCTTCCTTGTTTCCCTTCTTATCCCTTTATAATCTCTCCTTAGTGGGGCACTCATCATTATCATTTCACCAATTTACCTGCATTTTCACTTTCACCAAAATCCCAAGGAATCATCATGCTTTCTAACGATTCTCTTGAAACTTGTTCAGATGCCAAATAATGTTCGGTAGTAAGTCTCCCAAAGGCACTAACTGACCTGAATTTGACCATCCTCTCGTCAGCTTTCCCCTGGTTTATTAGTTTGTACTAGGCCTGACCTGGCCCGAACACAATAGGGTTCCCCCGAATGCTTTCCTTACACCCTTGCATGTTTATCAGTGGACTGATCCTATCCCCACAGTGTTGGGCCATGGTCACATGGGCCCAAGCCCCTACAACCCATATTTCAAAACTATTTCTTTTACAAACTTTATGGGAAGTATGCTTATATTTTCCACAAGAAACTCTAACTACAAAAGCCCATGTATATTACCCATGGAAAAACTGTTCATTTTGAGAGGATGAACAAGCCCAAAGAAGCCCAACAACAAAACCCAGCCAAGACAGCCCAGACCATGTGCTAATCTCAGCAACCAAAGTTAACTTAAGTTACTAAAGTGGTTAGACTAGCAACTAGTCAAGTTTTAGCACAACTAAGCTCACAGTTAGGGCCCACTACCATTATTTTCAACTTGTCAAATTAGATCAGGAGGGGAAACATGTCTAGCTGAGCTTACACCTTTCCTTGGCAAGTTGATTTTTATGATTACTGATATGACATTGTGCTGTGCTAACAAGACATAAAGCTGTGAAGCTGAAGCCAGCAATGCTCTTTCTTTTCTCCACCATAATTGGTCAAGGAATAAAGGGCAGCCATGAACAGACCATGAAAGCTTCTAGAATTACTTATAAATAGCTCATTACCATGCCAAAAATGTAAACTTTTTGGTTCATAAACCAAGCACATCAACCCTAATGGGGAAACTTGGGGAACTGTGATTTGGAGGGCACCAATGAGATCTCTAGCAGAGTTTCCAGCAGAGGACTCCAAGATTGACACCTGGCTTGGGGTGACATAATCTACCCTAGGAAGCTCTAATACTAGTAGTAGATGACCAAGATCATTAGCCTAATACATACTCTAATCTCATTGGCTGAGGACAATTAGCATTTAATGCTAAATCAGAACCTCCAGCTGCTATTACCCAAAACAGCAAGAACACCATAAAGTTGAACTTACCATTCTTGGCCAAATCATAGGAATGATTTTCTAAGGATTGAGACTAATTTTGGCAGTGATTATTTGCTAAAACCCCCCCTTAAACTCAACTACAAGTAGTGCTCCTCACCAACACCTCAAGACACACCAATAGAGAAGAATAACTCTCTCATAAACTTCTCTATTTTCCTCTCTCTAATTTTTTTAAGCTGTTAGTGAGGTTCTAAGCTTTTGAATTCTTAGTTTTAAAATTAGAAACAAAGCCCTTCAACCCCTAGCTCATAAATACCCCTCACACATCTACTCAAAAAGTCTCAGCCATCCCCTAGCTAAAAGTCCTACCAACTTCACTAAATACTCTCTCTTTCACTACTCATACTACCAAAATGACGTTCACTACCCACTACATATACTATCTTCATGAGCATACCCTGGCATAATAATGATCTTGCTGAGCTAGTTGGAATCTCTCTATCTCCCTTCATCTCACACTAGGCTCTCTCCATTGCCTATTATAATGGAGCCCATAGTGTTTGTTTATTCATTTACTATTGAAGGTTATAATGCAATTATTACTATAGAGTTTTTCCCTCATGTTCTTGTATTGGAGGACTTCTTCTCACTAGAACCTATGGATGATGATTTTGGAGATGTAGACACTCACCTTAATTTATGAAATAGTTAATGGTTGGAGGTTTTTTTTGTTCTATCTCATTCTACTGTTGGAATATTTTACCGCTGGAATATTTTACTGCTGGGCTATTTCTTTATTGCAGTAGGCTTTTCTGTTGTGCTGACATGTCTGCTATAGGAAACGATTTTAGGCCATCTCATAACCCTTGCTAGTCCTAACCTAGGCCCTAGGCATAAAATAAGGCGAATTTCTCAAAAGCTTCACTGATAGCCTTTAGGCCATGCTTCAAGCCCATTGTCGAGTTATGGTTTAGGCCCCTAACCCAATGCAAGTGTCATTTGTCGAAAGGAAAACTTTTCCGCCCTCGACATTTTGGCAACTCCACTAGGGAGCCTACTGAAGTCAAGAATTCACCACACCTTTTAAGGTACAAAACAACCAGCAAGAAGGGACTCGAAGCAAAAACCCTCCAGCAGCACAAAGCTATCACAACCCAGCCGCACAAGATGAACAAGCTGACCAACATGAAGTTAATCAAGAGAATTCTGGCCACCGATTCTCTTTTCTCTCGGAGATGTTACAAGGAATGCAACAAGCGTAGTTCGAACTTGTTGAATCTATGAAAGTCTTGAAAGAGGCTTAAGAACTAGTACTTCGGCCATTACCTGGAGGTCTAGATCTTAGAACACAGCAGGAGAGAGGATTAGCTGTTGATGAAAGATAACATGTAACTTTAAATTCTAGAATAAAGAATAAAAAACGTACCTTGATGCAGTGAAATTCAAAACCAAGACTTAAGAATACCTTTAATCTTCATCTCAATTCCACATGGTGCCCAAGAAGTGTGGTCTCTCAATCAGTCTTTTTGTACGTTGATTCTCAAAGAAAGTTCTTCTTCTCATTATAGAGAAAAACTATTTTCTTTTCTTTTCATCATACGTACATACTAACTACCTTGGTAGTTCCTTTATTTAATAACTCTTATTAAATAAAAACTGATTATCTAATTGGATTAGCCTTTTGGGCCTACCTAATTGAGTTTCAGTTTGTGGCTTGAGATGAGACCAAAAGGAACAAATAAGACTCTAGCTCCAATGGGTCTTGGGCTTATCTATCAACTCTTGACAAGTCCAAGGTTACCATTAATTATATTTAATAACACTGTATAAATATAATTGCACTCTAGGCCTTATTAATATATTATATCCAAGACTCTAATGATATCATATGACCCCTCCATGAAATATCCATAGTGAACAAAGTCATAAAGGATTGTCACTTTGTAAACAACTATTTTATCCTTGAGTATCCAGTTCAATCTTTTAGTTATTCACATTTATTTAAATCCAATTTCAATAAATATAAGCTTTAGTAACTCCTTACTAAAGTGGGTGCCTCGAATAACCAGTTCCCATTAAACTTATTTCAAGGGGATATTTAGTGTCTCTATATAAGAGATTATGGATTCCATCTTGAGAATATGTATTCCCTTAATACTATGTGTGATTACCCAACATACTAAGGTTTTGACTGTGAATATTAGATCTCACTTCTAATATATCAAAGTAACCTACATTTCATGATCGGGTTTACTATCCTCTCAGGATTGAGAGTCTATGAAATTAGAAGTCGTGAGATTAATTATTCAGGTGACAGTTATTGATTGAATAATTAATCTCACAGTGGTCCAGTTCAATATGTCTTAACTCTTAAGACACATCAACACAAAAACTAGAAGTCTCCAATTCCATGATCAAGACAAATCATCTCAGCTGATGTGTTATACTCTTTGCAGATGAAACACCTAATTTCATCACCGACTACGAACTACGTTTTGAGTTTACAAGGAACTTGTGATTTATATCTTCTGTGTCTAAATTACATAAATCACATACAATGCATCTCAAGGACTATGATAATGTCCCATTAGTTCATTTATAAATGGTCTCATATAATTAAACAATTTAATTATTTATGACATGCCAATAAATTGGATTTGAGGGCATAAACCCCAACAATCTCCCACTTGCCCTCAAAGACAATTTACCATATATCCGACACTTATTTCCCTTTAGAGTATTTCATAATCATTCTAAGGCAAGGTTTGGAAACAAGTTTCAGCCAGATTTATTGCATAAATTATCTTTTCTGCTACTACATTTGGCGTACTCATATATCTGTAATGAGATAATACTTACGCTTAATGTGTATCTTCACTGCCTAGGATGAACACATATCTTGAAGTCCAACTTCATGAATCACAATCAAACTAAAAGTCAGTATTTGTACAACTAGTAACCATCAAATCCTTACTTTGGTGGACAAGCACATAATCCCTCATTCTTCTAAGATATTTGAGTATATGCTTTACTCTCACTAAATTAAGTGATCTTAGATTCAATTGATATTTGCTTACCATGCCCACCGCAAAATAGATATTTAGCCTAGTATATAGCATAGCATAAAGACTTCCTATTAATATGGTATAAGGAATCGTCCTAATATGCTCTTCCTTTTATATGTCTTAGGACCATAGTCCTATATAAAGGAACTTCAATCTTAAAAGGAAAGAATCATTTCTTGAAGTATTACATGCTATTCTTGGCTACAATCTAATCTATTTAAGCAGTTTGAGATAACCCAACATCCTAATTTTTGAATTTTAATAAAGTTTAATTCTTAGGACGTGACCAGTCTTTCCCAAGTACTTTATATCTAACTGGACTAGACAACAAAAAAACTCCATTGATGACAATAACTCTACATCATTCTAAATGATTAGAATGTCGTCAACATACATAAGGCCTTTTAATACACACATAAGGCCTTTTAATACTTGATCAAAACCAAACAATTTGATTGCTTGATCAAAGATGATATTTCATGATTCAGATGCTTGCTTTAATCCATAAATGGACTTTAAGCAACTTGCATACTAAACACTGCTGGTTCTTTGCTATGAACAAGTCTAGTTACATCATATAGATGTCTTCCTCAAGATTGCTACTAAAAGAAGCTTTCTTGATATCCATTACCATATTTCATCCAAATGAAATATAATGAATAAGAGAATCTAGATAGAGTCAAACTTGACTATTGGTGAAAAAATCTTTTCATAGTCGAACCATTTCTTTCTGAATAAATCTTTTCACCACTAATCTTGACTTTGAAGGTTTACACCTTCTAATCTATCAATCTCATTTTCTTGTAGACCTATTTGAAAACAATAGGTTTAATGCCATTAGGCGCCTCTACAAGTCCCAGACTTTAAATAGAATTTAATTCTATTCACATAACCTTGATCCAGTAATCCATATTCATATCATCTATTGCCTTTATGTAGGACCGAGGATCAAATTCATATCCTTATGGAATGACTTCAAAAGTTTATTCCAAAAGTATGAATCTATTTGATAATCCTCCCACTACAATATTGTACTGGTGTAATAGTTATCTACAGAATAATGTCTTGTGGTGTATCTAATACAACCATCTTATTTCTAAATGTATTTTATAGTTGTCCTACAACAAATACTGACATTTTTCTTCTAGAACAATCTACCTTTAAAAGAGCCCTATTCCTCCTTTATGTATGCACTAACTTGAAGAAGTTACTGGAACTTTATTCCTTTACAAAAAAAAGGAGCCCTAGATCATATTATCCTCTAAATAGAATTCATGGACTGGGAATATAACAAAATAATGGTTCTAAAATCTCATCTTTCACTAATCTTGAATATCATTTAAATTAATAAGATCTAGACATAAGTGCCAAAACATACAATACCAAAGGATGGAAACTTTCTCTTTAAAAAGTAAAACATGTAAATTTCCATCTAGAAAACAATCATGGACAATGCTTAGCTTTACCAAAATGGAAACACATTCCTTTTGGTCATACTTTTGAGTCTAATTTCCTTTTGGCAACTACTAGGACAACTAGCTTGTCCAACTGTTTGGTATTATAATTCCTCTTCTTGCCACCCTTACCTTTCAATTTCGGCTAAGAATTTGAATTAAATCATATTGATCCTAGTCTTAGCTTTTAGGATGTCTTCCATTGCATATAACTCACTCATCAATTCAGATAATATAAAAATAATTTATTTTCAAAACAATTCGAATTGATCAAATGATTCTAACAAGGACTTGTGGATCGTATCCAAATGAGATTAACATTTAATCTCTACATCCAAGAATTCCAATTCATTTTAAAATTAAAACATTTTCATAAAATGATATAGAATTGGAACTCCTTAAGCCTTTCTTAGCACTCAATATGATTCATACCAAACATCTCATTTAGACTTAATATAAAGTCTAAGTCTAGTACTAACACTTGCATCTCATACTGTAGTACAATTAAGATAAAAGCCAAAATAACATTTTAGCATTTCAATGAAGACTGTGATCATATCATAAGCTATCTTCCATTAATGCATCATGTATAGGAGATTATGACAATGCTAAATCGAAACATAAATATGTACTTCAGCTCCTTTAAGCACCATGTCCAAAATTATTTCTTAATTAATGTGATTCAATTGAAATTGTAGTTAGAGAACAAAAATTTGTGACAACTTTATTTTGAGACTATGAACTTAAATGCCAGGACATTATATTTTGCAACCACTACCATATAATATGGAACCCATAAAAACATATTATATTAGGTGCAACGACAACCCAATCCATGTCTATAATTCCTTGGTAGCAAGTATATTATAAACACCATGATTGATTGAGAACTATTCTCATTATTAGTGCTATCATGATAACTCTTATCAAACACTAATAATATGCCATATTAACTTTAGCCTCTGAGTAATAATGACATAGCTCCTTTGGGAGGTTAACATTACACTTATTAGTGTACACCATTATCTAGAATCATGTGTAGCCACATTTCATCTCCCTTATAGTGTTTAAACTTGTAGTACCATGAAACAAAACACCCTCCTTTGGGATGGTGAGGCATATACGCCAAGACTAGGTGCTTGTTCACTCTACTTCAAACGGGTGAGTTCAATCTTGTAGTACTATGAAGTAAACACCCTCCTTTGAGATTGCGAGGCATATATGCCAAGACGAGGTGCTTACCCACACTATTATGAACTAATAATGGAGGCCATGAGATCCAACCCTTGTATCTCTCTTCCACTAGAAATTTTAAAACAAGTGGATTGTTAGAAATCATTGTGATCTCATCACAATTTTAACCCTACACATCAAATGTGTTTAATTGTTTAAATTCGATGTGATGTTACTAAGTCACATCACAATAGCATAAAGAACATTCGCGCAATCACAAAGAAGTTTAATCATGTAATTCGTGAAGTAAATACCTTCCGTATGGAATGCAAGACTCGAAGTCAAGACAAGGTATCTATTCACATTACAATAAACTTAACAAAAGGATTATTCTAGTACTCCCACTCGTTATTTGGGTTTTTCTTAAATAATTGTGATCCCATCACAACTAATAACCTTGCACTTGTTGAAAACTTTAATCTCATTAGAATCACTAACTAAAATGGAAGTCCTAAACTATTTAGGATTCCTTAAACCCTGATGGATCAAAAATTAGTTATATAGAACTCTATCCTTAATTTACTAGATAAAGTATTCTAATCTCATTAGAAACTATATAACTTTAATTAGAATTTTAATCTCATTAAAAACCTCTAATTAAAATAAATTAAGGATTTTCAATCATGCAATAATCCCAATCTTATTAGAATGTTTCTGAAAAGAAAGGTCCTAAACAAATTAAGACAAAGAGTTCTATTTAACTAACATCTTTGATCTCATAAGGTCTTTTAGTTAGATAATGATTAATAAATGTCCTTAACTTTTAAGGACTATAAAATTAATCACTTTATAAAGAACCATGTGTAATCTCATCACACATAACCTTACTTTTTATCAAAGTTTTAACACTTAATCAAAAAGCAAGTGGAAATTCAAAATTCAGTGTCTTCGATCGGTTGAACCTATTTCTCAATCGATTGAAAAATGAAGAAATTCATTAGAAAGTTTCTGCCTCGTTCAATTAATTCTCGATTCCTGTTTGATCGATCGAAAATAACATTCGATCGATTTAAAGGAATTCTCGATCGATCGAGACAATGAAGGATTTCATCATAGAGTTTCTGCCTAACTCAATCGGTTCTTGATTCCTCTTCAATCAATTGAAAAGAACATTCGATTGATCGAAAGGAATTCTCGATCGATCGAAACTCACAAAACTGAATTTTTCTCAGAATTTTCTAGTAACTGTTTTTGACGTTTTTGCTATTTTCCATCAAAAAACACCTTTTGAATTTATAAATAAAGATTTACAAATCAAACAATAGGGTTTTCAATATCAGGATCAAGAACCATAATAATGCTGGAAACCCTTGAAAATAAAATCCTAATCTCATTAGGAATGGATCTCTTTAAAAGATTTCAATATATGAAACACACATCAAAATTAACATACGGATACAAGGCATCTAAGGCAATTAACACATGCTTATAAGATGGCCAACAGCATTAACGGTAAATTGTCTTATTATAATTATCCTAAATAACGAAAACAAAGATGGCCAAGGAAACAAATGTTAACACGTTAATAGCATCAACAATAGTTATTGAATAAAAAGCGACAACTATACCCAATTGTCTACTATATCCAAGCGGTGCAAAACGTCCAAGCGGTGCAAAATGTAATTCTCATTCCTATCCGAAGGAAAGTATTAAATGATTACATGAGAATCAACGTACATAATTCCTATCTGATCATGTTTATAAACTACTTCAATAAACCCGTTCGCAAGATGTGTAGATGGTGTCCTACTCGAATACAAACACCAAAAACATACGGCACAAAACAAAAGTTACAGCCGTGTCCTCTTGGAACCATACAAAACAACATATCGCATATATTGATCAATGCACACAGGGTTTGTTGAACAATAACTTTATGCAGAAAAAACTACTGCAGAAAATAAAACAAGGAAATGGTTTTCTTTGATTCTAAAACCCAATCACATGTTATACAAGCATGATATTGAAAATCTGGCTCTGATACCAATTGTTGGAAAAACTGGTTTTGCATTTCATACAAAACACACAGCGGAAGCAACAATCACGGATCTACTTCATTGATGAAAGATAACATGTAACCTTGAATCCTAGAATAAAGAATAGAAAGCGTACTTTGATACAGTGAAATTTAAAACCAAGACTTGAGAATACCTTTAATCTTCATCTCAATTCACATGGTGCCCAAGAAGTGTGATCTCTCAATTAGTCTTTTTGTATGTTGATTCTCAAAGAAAGTTCTCATTATAGAGAAAAACTGTTTTTTTATTTTTATTTTTATTTTTATTTTTTTATTTTATCATACATACATACTAACTACCTTGGTAGTTCCTTTATTTAATAACTCTTATTAAATAAAAACTGATTATCTAATTGGGTTAACCTTTTGGGCTTACCCAATTAGGCTTTAGTTTGTGGCTTGAGATGGGACCAAAGAGAACGAATAACACTCTAGCTCCAATGGGCCTTGGGCTTATCTGTCAAATCTTGAAAAGTCCAAAGTTACCATTAATTGTATTTAATACCACTATTTAAATATAATTGCACTCTAGACCTTATTAATATATTATATCCCAAGACTTTAATGATATCATATGACCCCTCCATGAAATATCCATAGTGAACAAAGTCATAAAGAACTATCACTTTGTAAACAACTATTTTATCCTTGAGTACTCGGTTCAATAAATATAAGCTTTAGTAACTCCTTACTAAAGTGGGCACCCTGAATAGCTAGTTCCCATTAAACTTATTTCAAGGGGATATTTCGTGTCTCTATATAAGAGATTATGGATTCCATCTTGAGAATATGTGTTCCCTCAACACTACGTGTGGTTATCCAACATACTAAGGTTTTGACAGTGAATATTAGATCTCACTCCTGATATATTAAAGTAACCTACATTTCATGATCGGGTTTATTATCCTCTCAAGATTGAGAGTCTATGAAATTAGAAGTCGTGAAATTAATTATTCAGGTGATAGTTGTTGATTGAATAATTAATCTCACAGCGGTCCAGTTCAATATGTCTTAGCTCTTAAGACACATCAACATATCAACCAGAAGTCTCTATTTCCATGATTAAGACAAATCATCTTAGTTGATGTGTTATACTCTTCGTAGATGAAACGCCCAATTTCATCACCGACTACAAACTACGTTTTGAGTTTACAAGGGACTTGTGATTTATATCTTTTATGACTAAATCACAAAAATCACATACAATGCATCTCAAGGACTATGATGATGTCCCATTAGTTCATTTATAAATAGTCTCTTATAATTAAACAATTTAATTATTTATGACATGCTAATAAATTAGATTTTAGGGCATAAACTCCAACAACTACTCTACTGGAAAAGGAAAGAATCAGCCAACCAAGGGAGCCAAGGCACTTTTTTTGAAGGCCGCCATACCTAACAGGGTTACTAAGCAAGCCATATCCGGAAAAGTATGAGACTCCCACCTTCACTCTTTATGATGGGAGGAAAGGGAATGCACTTGAGCATGTTAACAAGTTTCTTGATTCTATGGGTCCTTTTGCTGTAAATGGAGATCTTTGTCTAAGGGAATTCTCAGAATCCCTTATTGATCATGCATACACATGGTATTCCACTCTCCTACTAGGTTCCATTGCCACATAGGACGACATGGTTGAAAATTTTTGCTCAAAATATTTTCATGGGAGGAAAAGGTTACTATCCGTACTCTCCACAACATTAAGAAAAAGTACTCCGAAGGACTCCTTGACTTCATCCGATGATTTAGAGATGCTGCTCTTGATTGTTATGGGTAGTATGAAGAACAAGAGCTTGTGGAAATCTGCATTGACAACATATCTCATGAGCACTGGGCACATTTAGAGAATCTTGATATCATTCAGTTTGCCTAGTTGCTCCAAAAGGCTAGCAAGACGGTAGTATCAGTCAAGCCCTCCACCATTGAAAAGCCCAAGTCAGAAAAGAAGAATGTTCCTCAAGCTCTCACAATCTCCAGCAGCGAACCAATGGTTGGATTGAAGCAAAAAAGAGAAGAGGAAGAACTAGAAGAGTACCTTCCCATACCATGCACCAATGAAGAAATTAATGCAGTTATTGACAAATGGATGGCAAACAAAGTGCTTAGGCCCTTCAAGCCTAATCGAGAGCCTACTTCGGAGGACAAGAAAAAACCCTTTTATTATCGGTACCATTGATATGTGAGTCATGAAACTAGAGAGAGTAATCCGGAGAACATTTCAATAGAAGATTTTAGATGGCACCTTAAACCTCGCCCGTGAGTAGGAGGTCCACTGGAACCCCTTACTTCAGCACCACAAATAGATACACTTTTACATACCAGAGGTGATGAAGATGAGATGCCTAGCAGTACAAGTATACCTCCAGTAGCTATCTCCGCTCTTCAAAGGAGCCCTATTTTTCAGAATTTGTTCAACCAATTGAGGCTCAAAGAGGATTCAAGGAGAACAACAAGCTCTTGTATCCATTGCTACCAACTCTAGAACACATTTCCTTATAGCTGAAGCTCATGCCAACCGAGCTTTCCTAGAGACTACCAATGCCATTACCTTTACCGACGAGGATATGGAGGTACAACACCTTAATCATAGCAGAACATTATACGTTGCTGCTCAAATCAATGATGTTCACATAAGAAAGGCATTAGTCGATACCGGTACATCACTTAACCTTGTCCCAAGCAGCAAGCTCAAAGCAGCTGGAATCCCACTCAACGAAATTGTTGGGGGTTTCTATTGAAGTTTTTGGTTTTGCTGGAATTCATGAGTATAGTATTAGAAGCATGCAACTAGTCTTTAAAGTGGGACCTATTGTTGCTCTCACCAAATTTCATGTGATCGATTCACCCATGTCTTATCATGCTCTACTTGGAAGGCCATGGCTCCACAAACATAAGCTTATGCCATCCATTTACCATCAATGTGTCAAGGGGAGAGTTAATGGTAAACCCATACATAACCCTGCTAATCCTACTCCATTTGATTTATTGGAGGCATACTACTTTGAGGCTAATTTATATGATGAGCTCGCCCTAAGTGGGGAAGATTCTATATCAAGGCCTGTTGGGATCCTATTACCCAGCTAGCAAGACATTGAGAATGATCTAGAAATAGACATAAGGTCTCTCCTTGATCAAAGGAGAAAGAAAAGAGAACATAGGAAAACCTTCATCAGTGTCTCATAGCCACAATGTGTGAAAGTCCAGCTGCCAGATGGTCATTTAGGGTATCATTTATAATAGTACGTGGGGCCTAGCTATCTCAAATAAAAAGGTCTCGGACTGAATGAAGCAAGTACTACGCCAACGTGTTGTTATAGTTAAGAAAAAGAAGCCCTAGTGACAGAAGAGAATCTACCCAGCAGTCTGGCAGAACCATCTGAAGAGCCTTCAGTAATGATGAATTTTTCACTTGATGTAGAGCTAGAAACCATTAATCTCAATGATGATCCTAATGTCCAGTGACCAAATTCAGTTAATGCAACTTTACCACTACTGGAAAAAGCTCAACTCATTTCATTATTAAAGGAGTACATTGATGTCTTCGCTTAGGAGTACCATAAGATGCTCGGTTTGGATCCTAACCTAGTAGCACATGCTCTTAATGTAGAACCAAGGGCAAAACCAGTAGTATAGCCCATGTGAACCTTCCATCCTGATGTTGAAGCTCAAATTATTCATGAAGTCTAGAAACTCCTCACAGTTGGGTTTATCAAGCGCATCATGCATCCAAAGTGGCTTTCCAACATTGTACCGATCAATAAAAAGAACTGAAAAATAGGACATAATGTCAACTTCTGGAATCTTAATAAAGCATGCGCCAAAGATGAATTTCCACTTCCAAACATGGATATGCTCATTGACTCAACTACCGGACATGCTATGTTTTCATTCACGGATGGTTTCAGCAGTTACAATCAGATCAAAATGCCATCCAAAGATATAGCCAAGACAGCCTTCCAAACTCCTATTGGCAACTTCTATTACACCGCCATGCCCATTAATCTCAAAAATGCTAAAGCTACCTATAAAAAGGGAAATGACGGCATGTGCCTTTAGAGTTATGGCTGGAAAATTTCTAGGATTTCTTTTCCACCAAAGAGTCATAGATGTTGATCTTAGAAAAGTGTAAGCCATTGTTACTATGAAGCCACCTACCATACTCACACAACTCAAAAGTTTTCTTGGTAGACTCTCATACATACAGCGATTCATTCCAGGTCTAGTTGCCTTCACAACTGTCTTTACACAACTGCTGAAAAAAGGAAGATCCTTCTGTTGGACTTCTAAATGCCAGCAGACATTCCTCTAGCTATAACAACTTTTGACCTGACTACCAACCATATGTGCATCCATACCAGGAAAACCACTCAAGCTGTACTTGGCCACCAACAACAAAGCAATTGGGGCACTTATAGGCCAAGATAATCAAGAAGGGATTGAGCAACCTATTTACTATATCAGCAGAAAGCTATAAGATGCTGAAACTCGCTACCCAATGGTTGAAAGGGCTTGTCTTGCCCTGATATATGCTACCCAATGGTTGTGTCACTATCTGTTAGCTCACACGGTACAGCTCTTAACAAAATCTTATGCAATCCACTCACTCTTGAGGTGCCCAATTTTGTTTGGAAGGTTGGCATAATGGCTTTTGCAATTATTTGAATTTGAGATCATCACATTCACCCCAATAGCTGTAAGGGGACAAGCTATTGCTGATTTGTTGTCAAATTTTCTTGTAGAAGACAATTGGACCATTACTAATAATGTACTTGGTGAGTTGCTAGAAATTGATCTGATGGAAACAGCTAGTTCCGAAGGAGGAGCTGGAATAATTCTATCCAAGAACACTAGAGAAGTAGTGGCTATGTCATTCAAGCTTGATTTTCCATGCACCAACAATATGGCTGAATATGAAGCATATCTTATGGGCCTAGCAGTAGCTCGTGAAATGGGTACCAAGAACCTTCGAGTAATCGGAGACTCAAATCTGGTTGTTTGTCAAGCCAAAGGAGATTTTGCACTCAAGGAACCATCTTTAGCTCCATATAGAGCTATGGCTCAAAGGTTGGAGGACTTTTTTGAAGAATTCAACATTGAACACTCTCTAAGGTCCGACAAACGCTTTGCCGATGATCTAGCTACCTTGGGATCAAAATTTAGTTTTAAGGGTGCAACCACAAATATCACTGTTATGAAAAGGCCTATTCCAGTCATACAAATGCTGAAAGAAGAATTCTTTGATCAACCACTGGAACAAACACATTGGTGGTCATCCCTTAAAGAAGCATTATTATCACCCGATAAGAAAGATCATTTGAAAGTACTCAAAGATTGCACTTTGATGGCAGGAGAGCTCTTCAAAAAGCTTCTTGGAGGAGTTCTAGCTAGATGCTTGAGCCTTGATGAGTCCACTAAGCGATTAAAAGAAGTTCATTAAAAATCCTGTGGCTCTAGTGGTTCTATTAGTCTCTACAGATGCCTTTAGCAGTAAGGATATTACTGGCCAGAAATGAGCAAACAAGCTACCATTGTCCAAGAACAATGCACCAACTGCCAATACACTTTTGATCAAATGGAATCATATGTAGTCTTCACCATAAGTGATTGGTGTATACACTTTCTTGAGTATTTCATAGAGAGCATTCTGCCTAGTAGCCATGAGGAAGCCTACCACTGGAGAAAATTAATTACTCGTTACTTTGTTGAAGGTTGTATTCTTTTCTGGAAGGGATTCAATGAGGAACCCTTGAGGTGTCTAGGAACCCTCGAGGCACAATCAGTCATGAAAGAGGTACATGTGGGAGAGTGTGGTGACGATTAAGGCAAAAAATGACTTCTCCAGCAGCTACTCAATCTTGGGTATTTCTGGCCCACCATGAAACAAGATGTAGTTGAATGTGTGAAGACATGCCATACTTGCCAAGTCCATGGGAATCTCATACACTCTCATCCCAGCAACCTCTAAAACAAGATGACTCCTTGGCCATTCCTTACTTGGGGGCTTGATCTAATAGGCCCAATTAATCTAGCATCCAAAGGTCATATTTGGATACTAGTGGCTACCTAGTACTTTAGAAAGTGGGTTGAAGCCATTCTATTAAAGAAGGTTACAAGCCCAAATGTTGCAAATTTCATCCGAGAGCACATAATTTGTAGATTTAGCATCCCCTGTAAGATTGTTACTAACAATGGCACTCCTTTCGTCAACAAAGATGTCCAGAAATTACTTGACCACTGCCACATCAAGCACCACAAATCTACTCCTTATTATCCACAAAGCAATGGCCAAGCGGAAGCTACCAACCGGGTGCTATTGAGAATTCTCAGCAAGATGGTGCATGAATATGAGGGTGGTTAGACAGAACACCTGCTGAAAACCCCGTGGGCATATCGAAGCTCAAGCAAAATAGCTACCGGACTATCACCATTCTCTCTTATATATGGTTCTGAGGCTACATCTCCAATTGAGCTATTAGTTCCTACCCTAAGGGTTGTTTGCGGCCAAAAAAATAGATATGGATGTTGCCACTTATGCAGAAATTAGAACTATGGACCTCAAAACCTTGGAGGAGACATGAAATTTTGCCTATAACCACACCCAGCGGTATCAGCAGCAGATGACCAATGCTTACAACAAGGCCATGAAATCCAAGGTTTTTGTCAAAGGACAAATGTTTTTAACAGCAGTGGATCATGTAAGAAGGAATCTTTTAGCACCCTCCAAGTTTGCCCCAAGTTGGGAGGGGCCCTATCTCATAAGGGACGCCAATGACAGCAATTATTATCGTCTAGCTACAGTGGAAGGTGAAAGTTTCGCAGAACCTATTAATGGCAAATGGCTTAAGTTGTACTCTGCTTAGCTCAACTTTCAAGTATGTACCAAGTAACTCTCCTTGTACAATCCTAAACCACTACTATATGAATAAGAAGTAAGCATTGCTTTTTGCCTTAAATATGAATTTCTTATATTTACAAGCACTCTAATATTGCTTTTTATACATAATCATGCATATTCTAAACTATAAATAAAGTAACAGTTTCAATAGCTAAGTGTTTTGAACCAAAATAGTCATGAGCACAACAAATATTTTCAAATATATATATATGATTTTCATGACTATATTTAGCTTGAACATACTATTCTCTGATAAATGTTGCATTTTTCATGTAAACAAATTCATATACTTGTACGTAAACAAAACACAACTTGTACAACTGGAGAAATACCAAACTACTACATAAAGTTCATATGGCTGATGCATCTTTGCACAAAACATAGCCTACATAGCTGAATAAATCCAAAATACATAACATGTTTCAAGGAAAGATTGTTCAAAATAGTAAACTACTAATGAAAAGCTAGTCTAATAAGGCATTGCCAAAGGTTTTTGCTGAGGAAGAAGCACCTCCAAGCTCCAGCTAATGATGATTGCATCATTATGTCCCTTTGGCTCATCAAAAGAGAAAGCTCGATTGTCTTTGCTGCAATTTCTTTCTCAACATTAGGTATCTTCACTATAAGCTCACTCAACTTGTTCTCATTATCTCGAGCAATGTAAGCCTCAGCAGTAGTCTGAATCTTATCAAGGATAAATTGGACTCCAAACTTCATGAACAACAAATCCTTGAGAGCATTCTTCCACTCAAGTGCCTTCTTCAAATTTGAACTTTCAAGCTTTGTATGTTGCATATCCAGCAGCATTGTAACAAGCAATTGAAGCCTAAACTTTCTCAATGAAGCACCTAGCTTACATCCAGTCATGAAGTGTGGATATTTCTCTACAATCTCTTCCACAAGTGATTGACCTTCTAGAGGAACATCAGACCACTAGAACATGACAATATCACATGAAAGGGGATAGAAATCAGTTGTCACTTTCTCATTCTCCCATCCTCTTCAAATTGCTCCAAGAATTTTTCAAGACTAGTTCTCTTAAAAACAGCACTAGAAGATTCATTTCGTGACTCTGCCCAAAATAAACAAAATTACATCTCCAATAGTAATAGAAAGAACTTATACAACCAAGCATTATTGAATAGGAGGCTTACTCTACTTAATGTGAATGACTAAGAATTATCATACTTGGAGGTTCCTTATTGTGGTGAATATCATGAACAGTCGAAGAAACAACATGCCTTTAGCTGGGCATACTAGTAGCAGCTTCCCTAGCAGTACTGATGAGACCAAGATCCTTCACCTTTAAGAATCCACTTTTTCAACACACCAAGTGGGCTGACCTCAAGGGCTTCAACTGTTGGAAACAGAGAAGTAGAACAATGCCATGGGTGCAACGACAAGAGGGGCTCTCCTTACCCAGCCTCTACACCAACACCCATAGCAAAAACCTTAGCCTCGCCTCCAACCATAGCCTCACCACCTGGCACAACCACTCCAGCAGTAACAGCACCACTAGAACCTAGTAGTCCTTCTCTTTTAGCCATGACCCATAGAAGCAAGAAATATTTCTTCAAAAATACAAGTGACATAAAGAGAACCCACTGCTACCATTGAAAATAAGGAGGAAAGGAGTCTCTGTTTCTCTTAATCTTGATCAAAAACAAGGAAAAGAAAGTGAAAATGCTCTATTTCTCTCTCTGCCTTGTTGAAACTCCATATTGCTTTCTCACTCTCTGTTGAAGACAAGAAAAAGAGGAAGAAAAAGCTTGGTTTCTCTCTCGGCTTTGCCAAAAGTCCAGTTTCTCTTTCTGCCTTGGCCAAATGTATGTGTTGCTCTCTCTCACCCTTGGCCTAAAATAAGAAGATGAAGAAGAAGAGTCTCTCTCTAACTCACTCTCTCTATTTTTCGGTCTAAGCAAACTAAAAGGGAAGCAATCTAGGCCAGCCTTTTTTACTAGTCAACGTGAAGGCTAAAGTGTCAAGACATGGGGAAGACTCCAACATTTAATAAAAAAAACCTGGAGACTAACTGATGCTAAACGTTGGAAGAAGCCCACTACTCACAACTGCTACCAAATTTCAAACTCGCACGTGTGACCAAACAAATGCTATTAACACATGACTTGGGGGCTAAATGTTGAGGTGCAATTTTTTAGGTGCTAATTTCATTGGCCCACTCACAAAAATACTTCCAATATAAGCCCCATAAATTATTTTGGGCCCCCACAAATATTTCTAACAAATTACTATAATTGCCCACATATTACCCAACTTGAGCCCTCACAAATATTACCCATTATTTCCCACATATTACCCAACTTGGGCTTTCAAAAATATTCCCTCTATTACCCAACTTGGGCTCTCACAAATACTTCTCATACCATTACCAAAATTGGGCCACAAAATTATGTCATCTCAATAAAAGCCTAAACTCATTTACCTTGTGGACAAAACCTAAAAAGCCCAACAAAACTCTCTTACAAAGTCCATTGCTACATGACACCCTAAAGTCCATTGCTACACAGCATGCTCAAGCCCGTTGCTACACAATGCCTCTAAAGCCCATCACTATACGGCACCTCTAAAGACCGTGGCTACACAGCACCCTAAAGCCCGTTGTTATGCAGCACCTCTAAAGCTCGTTGCTACATGGCACCCTAAAGCTCGTTGCTACATGGCACCCTAAAGCCTATTGCTACATGGCATTATTACAAAGCCCGTTGCTACATGACAATATTTTTTACAATATCTTAAACTACTTACAAAAGCCGAAATACTATTTTGGCAACTATTTACAAAAGCCCAATATTATTTTGGCAACTATTTTCAAAAAAAACCCAATACTATTTTGGCAACTTTAGTTTGGCATCTCCTATCAAAAAAAAAAAAAAAAAAAAAAAAAAAAAAAAACCCAAAACTATTGGGCAAAAAATTATTCTACCAAAGCCCAAATGTTATTTGGAAAAAGAATTATATTATGCTGAAAACCCAAAACTATTCTTTGGCAAAAACATATTTTGGTATACTAAATCCCCAAACTCATGGGAAATATAAATTTCTTATGACATATTACTCACATTTCAAAAATATTTCTTTTACAAAATTTATAGCAACTATGCTTATTTTTTCCATAAGAAACTCTAACTACAAAAGCCCATATATATTACCCATGGCAAAACTATTCATTTTGTAGGAATGAACAAGCCCAAAGAAGCCTAAAAACAAGGCCTAGCTGAGACAGCCCAGCCCATGTGCTAATCTCAGCAACCAAAGCTCACTTAAGTAACTAAAGTGGTTAGACTAGCCACTAGTCAAGTTTCAGCATAGCTAAGATGAAAGTTAGGGACCACTACCATCATTTTTAACATGTCAAATCAGATCAGAATGGGATACATGTCCAGCTAAGCTTACACCCTTCCTTGGCAAGCTAATTTTTATGATTACTGATGTGACATAAAGCTGTGCCGACAAGACATAAAGCTGTGAAGCTGAAGCCAGCCATGCTTTCTCTCTTCTCTAACACAATTGGTTAAGGAACAAGGGGTAGCCATGAACAGACCATGGAAGCTTCTAGAATTACTTATAAACAGCCTATTACCATGCAAAAAATGTACATTTTCTTGTTCATTAACCAAACACATGAACCCTAATGGAGAAACTTAGGGAACTGTGGTTTGAAGGGCACCAATGAGATCCCCAATAGAATTTCTAACAGAGGGCTCCAAGGTTGACACCTGGCTTGGGGTGACACAATCTACCCTAGGAAGCTCTGATACTAGTAGCAAATAACCAAGATCTATAGCCTAATACATGCTCTAATCTCATTGGCTGAGGACTATCAACATTTAATGCTAAATCAGAACCTCTAGTTGCTATTATCCAAAACAGCAAAAACACCTTAAAGTTGAACTTACCATTCTTGGCCAAATCCTAGGAACAATTTTCTGAAGATTGAGATTGATTTTGGCAGATATTATTTCATGAAAACCCCCTTAAACTCAACTATAAATAAAGCTCTTCACCAACACCTTAAGACACACTAATAGAGAAGAACAACTCTTTCATAAACTACTCTATTTTTTTTTTCTCTAATTTTCATAAGCTCTTAGTGAGGTTCTGAGCCTTTAAGCTTTTAGTTTCAAAATTATAACTAAGCCCTTCAGCCCTTAGCTCACAAATACCCCTTACACCTCTACTCATAAGCTCTCATCCATCCCACAACAGAAAGTCTGAGTAGCTTCACTAAATACTCTCTGTCTCACTACTCATACTGCCAAAATGACCCTCACTACCCACAACATTTACTATCTTAATGAGCATACCCTGGCATAATAATGATCTTGCTGCGCTAGCTAGAATTTCTCTTTCCCCTTCATCTAACACTAAGCTCTCTCCATTGCTTGTTATAATGGAGCCCATAGTGTTTGTTTATTCATTTAGGTCATAATGTGAATGTTCAATTAGTGTATAAAATACCTTGAATGTTTAGACCCCCAATTTACAAATTACCAATTCAAGCTTAATATCAAACAATATATGTGTGGAAAATGAACATAAGCTTGTAACAGAATTAATAAACAATCTAAACCAAATAAAATCACATCCACAACATAAATTAAAAGGAAAATATTAAGGGAAGAGAGATGCAAACACAAGGACAACACAATGATGTGTTATGGAAGAGGAAACCGAAGCCCTCGGCTTAAAACCTCTCCACCGCCCTTCAAGCAGTAAATAATCCACTAAAGAATGAAGTTGGGATACATGAATAGCAGAAGACCCTCCAAGCCTAATCTACCCAGTGTACCTAAGCCCTCCAAGCTTCTTGCTCCAACGAGGTTACGCCAAACCTTTGTTTTCTTTAGCTTACTGGATTCCGCTATAACCTATAGCATCAACCAATATCAATTGGTCCCTTTCTAACTGCTTCCCAAGCACCAAATATCCTTCTCACAGATATGGGTATGGTGAGAAAAGGTTTTGGCTAATGTACCTCTTAAGGATGTAACAATGGAGAGGGTGAGAGTTGAGGAATTTAAAGAGTCACTCTATGAATATTGTGGATGAGTCAATCTTGTTTTTCTCTAGGGTTTCTCTCTCAAAATTCTCTCTGGAAGCTCTCAATATTTTGTGGGTATAAGGGGTATTTATACTGGAGTGAGAAAGGAATGCGAAGAGTTAATTTTTCCATAACAGAGTGGACTGGCGACTTGGCCTCGTGACTTGACTGAGTCGCAAGTCCAAGTCGCTAGCTAATTGAATGGCTAGTTTGGATTTTTTGTCCTGTAGTGCTATAGCTTGCATGACAGTTTAGCTTCTCTGCACGCTTCACTTGTGTGCATCTTCTAGTGGCTTGCAAGTCACGAGCCACCCGCGAGATCCAGTTGCAATTCCCTGCTTTATTGCACAATCTTGATCATTTTTTTACACTTTCTCACACATTACCTTTACATGATTCCCACCTAAATACAAGGTTACTATTTGCTAAATTACAAGCAAATTTGGCATGGAATAAAGCCAACAAGATGGTTGATTAAATTCAACGTTACAATCTCCCCTTTTGGCTATTCCATGATAAAACCCTAAAACAAACTCTAGACTTAACATGTGAGTTAGGAACAGTTGAACAAAACTCACTCACACCTAACTCTAGAATCTGTGAAGATTTTGAATCATAAGAACAAGTATCTCTTGAAACACAACAACATAATTTGATCATTTTATGCAGAAAACTTGTAATGCATATGAAGCAAGCATAATGCAATCAAGCAAAATGGAATAAAGCAATAAACCACGGCTTGACCATACAAGCAATCACTATAGAATAGTGACCACAATGCTCATTCTCATACGGAATGAACATCTGGACATGCAAGCTAATAAGCTTAAATGCAAAGTATCATTTGCATGTCCAACACTCAACCAATGCACAAAACATATATGCATCTAGGAACAAGATCCTACTAGGGCACAAAAGTGATGTACTTAAAGAAAATGCAAAATATTAAACAACAAGTATTACGCTACAAAGCAAAGGTACAAAACCCAAAGTACATAAACTGAATATAAACTTATAAATAATCATTAAACCATAATCACACAAGATAAACCAACCATGAGTAAAAATTAACCAAAGTGTTTAACAACATATGTAGCAAACCTATAATTAAAATATTGTTCAAAACACAACACCAAAAACTATAGAACATAAACATAAAGTAAACTGCTTAAGATAAGTTTTTGGCATGCTCCCCCTCAAACAGACACTCCCCCTCAAGAGTTGCCTTTCAAAAATTCTCCCCCTTTTTGATTGGAATGGCCAAAGGGTCACTGTTGGGTGCTGAAACTATCAAACTTTGTTGAAAGTATGTTCATCTGGTCTTAAGTGCAGCTAGCCTGTCAGATTGTTCATTCTGGACATCTCTGAGCCCATCAATCCTTTCTAGGATGATCTAGAATGCATCTGGAGGTACAACTGATGAGGATGAATCTCTGCTCCTCTTGCCTCGACCTCTTGAGGTTAAGGTTTGTTTTGCAACTTCTATTTCATTCTCCATTAGTTCACCTTCTCCTTCGTCACCTTCATCTTCATCACCTGGGAGACAAACTTGTATCCTTGTGATGGTCAGTTTGTTGATGGCTGAGGATGTAGGCAGGAGACTGATATCTTAAGGGATGTCAACACCTTTCAGTCTAAAATGCCTCATAAAAAGACTGGGAAAAATCAGCTTTGCCCTTGAAGTTGTTCTAGTCTCATCCACAATTGTGTCAAAGATGTGAGAGCTGATGTCTATGAAGGTGTTCTCCTTGAGCTCCGTGAGAAAGATAGCTCTAGCATTGTTGATTGTAGTCAGCTTCCTTACTGGGTACAAGTTGAACATCATGATGGTGGTCAGACACCTAATGTCAGCTGGAAAGGCATTAGTGTTGAGACATCTCCCTTCTCTAACACCACCAATATGAGATTGGACAATTTCTATGGATAGCATCCTTTCCTTGTAATTGGTGAAGTCGTGGTCATCTAAACCTTCAAGCCCTAGCACCTCATGTATATCAACCGCATCTATAGTGAATTCCTTTCCTCTTATCCAACAAATTATCTTATCCTCTTTTAGCACAGCATTTGCATAAAACTCCCTGATCAAAGGATCACACACTCCAGGCAAGTCACTCAACAATTTATCCCAACCTCTGCCCTCAAAACATTTGGAAATGAAGTGTCCTTCAAATCCACTAAGTCCACAAATCTTTCTTGAATGATTGTTGCCCTTATGTAGTACTCTTTGTATCTCTCAAAGTGTTGAGTAGATCTGAACTTGGAGTTGTCCATTTTCAGCCTTTTATCACCCTTCTTGGCAGTGGTTTTCTTCTTGGTAGGAGTCATTTGCACACATAATAGAAAAGACCACAAAAACAAAGCACAATAGATGGAAATTCAAACATTAGTAACAGGTTAGTATTACTGAAAAGAACATAGAACTAAACCACCATTCAGTCCATATTCAATTGAGATTCAGACATTGAAAGAGATAGCACAAATCAGAAAAGGATAGAACAACCTATCACCAAAACTTATGCAAAACACATTGTGACATTGAGCACAACAATTCAAACAAGAACACTCTAGAGCACATTTCCAAGCACAGACTTCAACAAGCTATAATTAGCTGTATTGAAGCAGTGTATACCACATTCATCCAGAAGAAAGCCTATGTCTATGAGACATATCTTAATGAGTATAAGATGTTCAAATCAACACAGAGCAGACAATATCCTCAAAGCAGATGCAACACACATGATATCAATAATCAATAGAAAAAAAATAACCCAACCATTTAAGCTCAACTATTCTGAAACAATCATACTCACAAGCAGAGTATATCACAGTAAACCCAAACAAACAGCATAAGACAATGAGACATATTATCATGGGTATGAGATTTACCAACCAACACAGATCAAATTACAAACTCATACAATGAAACTAAAACATGATAACAACCATATTTAGCAACCTAGAAACAAGATCAACCAAACCCAAACACCCAAACTCAACATACATGAACCCAACCTATATTTGAAACTACAGATATCACAACTCAAAATCACACCTCACAGATTCAAGAAAATAAAACTCAAAACATGAAATATGCAGTGAGAAAGATTAAACCCATACCTTTTTCTTGAAGATTTGAGGTTGAACAGATGCAAAAATGGAAGTTTTTCGAGAGTGGCATGGTGAGTTTGAGAGAGTTTTAGGTGAGGAAGATAATGAAAAGTCACAAAATGTTCAAGGGAAAACTCAAAAGTTTTAAAAACTGACCTATTTGCGCAAAACACGCAATTTTCGCAACTGAGGTAAGTCGCAAGCAAGTCGCCAGAACACTTAAGACAAAAATTTTGAACAAATTTCTAAGTGTTTTTCGCAACTAGAAGTTCTACCCGTGAGGGAGTCACGAAGTAAGCCGTGAAAATTTCTGTGTATCCCTCGTGACTAGACCTTCCACTCACGAACAAGTCGCCATACTGAACTGCGAGATACATTAAAAACCCAAATTTTGAAAAATATTCTAAGTATTTTTCATGACTAGGACATTGACCCGCTAGTGAGTCTCGAAAAATCTTTGTGTGGGTTCGTGATTGGGGCATGCGACTGGACCAACCCGCGACTGAGCCGCCAGAACAAGGCAACACTGTTTTTTAAAGATTTTGACAATTTGTGCAAAAACAAAATACTTTCCAAAAATAGCTAAAACACTTAAAAATATTTTTGTGTTCAATTAACAAAGATTGAGCATGTGAAAACACATTTAATCAAGTACAATCACACAAATGAATATGGCATTCATTGAACATAGACTTGTGTGAAGTGCGTGGGTATCAAAAATGAGATAGTCCTTAGTCTAATGTGAAGTTTCAATGATCAATTCAACCAAGACAAACATAATTAGCACTTGATAATGTGACCCATCTCAATTATAGAAATATGCATATATGACCTCCCACATAACTTGATTACATAACTTGTGAAGCTTTTCATTTTGCTCTATATACATCATATCATTTGATCTTTTTGAATCAATACATCTCATTGTGAGATCGATGCTTGAAATTTTTGATATTTCAATTTGATGAGTTAGCCTTTGGCTTTTTGGGCATTATACATTTTATTTTACGTCGCTTTCCCTTTTTCCTAGTCAAATACTAGTATGTGTGACAGGCTTTTGCAGCTTAATATCTCTTTTCATTTGGAGATTTACATTTGGTGAGCTCTTTAAGCAAAAACAATAAAATAAATGAGTGGGAAGATATATAGGCATAAGTTTATGCATGTCTCAAGATCAAAAAAACCATTCACTAATCATTCATGACAAGTTTAAAGATCTATTTACAATAGTTACGTAGATGTCAAGATTTCTCCCACAATGATATAAGTGCATAGGGAACAAGTTATGCTCGTAAATGCACAAGGCCATTAGTACAAAGGTACAAGGCAAAACATGCTATGAGACAAAACTCAACAAAGTCGATCAAACTTTTTGATTTTCTACTTTTTATGTATTTTTGGATTTTTGACACAAAAACAAGAAAAAATTGATAAAAAAAAAAAATGTAAAAGTAGTTAAAACAAATGCAGACAAACAAACAATTTTTCAACACAAACTTGCAAAAAGCATCCAACCAAGCATAGTCACACAACATAGGAAGTATTAATGCATGGACATGTTGTAATGCTTATGCATGAGTACCCTTCTTCACCTATACATCACGTGCGTTTGGGGTGATATCCCTATAGGATTAGGTATGAGAGTTAGGGCTTTCAAACCTTCTTGTGAAGCTTTCCAAGCAAGTGGTGAATGCACCGATCATCTTATCACATCCATCACACCGGGATCATCATTTCGACCTCTTGATGACTCAATAGCCCAAGTCCTCTTGTCATTTCTTGGTCTTTTTGACCTTTGATCACATGCATTCTTCAATGCTCTAAGCTTATGACAATTGGGTCGGCTGTGTCTTTGAAGTCCACAGGGATGACACACATGGTTCATTCTAGGACCTCTTTGTGATCGTGGAAGTGATTTTGCTCTGGCTTTAGACATGACCACTGATTGGTTACAGGGTTTATTCTGCACCCTTTGGTCAACCACAATCTTTTTTCTTCTCAACCTTTGCCTTCTCCACGGTAGGGGCAACTACAATCGGCTCTTTGGCCTTCAAAAACTTCACTTCTTTGGAGATATTCATAGTTGAACTACTTTCTCCAATGTATCCTAGTCCAGTTTTGTCGGAGAAGGGTTTTTGATGAGAGAGGACATCATCAAGCTTCTTTGTGGATACTCGCTCTACCTTGGCATTTGCTTGAACTACCTCAAGCTCAAGGAATTTCACCTTGGTGTAAGCTTCGGTTAGCTTACCATTTAGTGTCTCAATCTCACACTTGGCCTCCTTATATCTCACTAGGAGACTTCAATAGTCCTCCCCTGCTTTCTTCATCTTCTTCATAGCTACTTTGGCCACCCTTGCGTACTCTCCCGACTTCTCAAGGAGTGAGTTGTAATTCTCTTGAGGACTGGCTGTATCTTCATCTTCTTTAACATCCGATTCTTCTACAATTCCCATGGATTCCTCATCACTATGCTCCCCAAGTTCTTGCACAAGCAAATTCAAGTCCTTTGAAGACTCAACATGAGCAATAGTCATAAATGCTGAGAAATTTCCTTCTTCATCACAGCTATCCTCTGAATCAGAGGTGGAGGAATCTGAGTCATTGAGAGTGGTGGCATACGCCTTGCCCTTCGATCTCAAATAGTTGGGGCATTCCTTTTTGAAATGGCCATGCCTATTACACTCAAAACAAGTGACTCCTTGAGTAGATTGGGACTCCTTCCCTTCTCTCCTTTTTGAAGTCCTTCTTCTTATTTCTGAAACTCATGAATTTTCCTTTATCATCAAATTTCCCACTGTTCTTGAACTTTAGAAATTTACGAAAATTCTTTGCAAGGTAGGCAACATCCTTTTCGACTACATCCTCATCCGATGAGCCGTGAGCTTTTACCCTTTCATTTATCATCTTAAGAGCAAGTGATTTGCTTTTTCTTTGGTTTGGCAATGAAAGCTCATATGTTTGGAGAGAACCAATTAGTTCTTGGACTTTGATTTCATCAAGGTCCTTGCTCTCCTTAATTGCAGTCACCTTCGCACAGAAGCTCTCCGGCAATGAACAAAGAATTTTCCTTACTACCTTGGAATCCTCCGTTTTCTCTCCCAAATTAAACTTGCCGATGATCACTTCATTCAGCTTACAATAGAAAGAGTCAAAGGACTCATCCTCACTTATTCTGAGCTCCTCAAATCAGGTGGTCAGCATCTGTAGCTTCGTGTCTTTTACTTTCTTCGTTCCCTCATAAGTGGTCTCCAATATCTGCCAAGCCTCCTTGGCAATGGTAATGTGAGAAATCCGAGGGAAATCATCTGGTGATACACCACAAAAATTAGCGTTAAGTGCTTTGCTATTAGCATTTGACGCCGTGAGGGCTGCCTTATCCCATGTGGATTTTGCTACCTCCGACCTCGTCCAACCTATTTCAACTGCATCCCAAAACAGCCTCATCTATAGAGCACAAAAATGCTCTCATTTGTACCTTCCAAAAGGCATAGTTGCTACCATCAAAATATGGTGGAGCATTTAGAGATTGAGACCGGTCCATCTCAATATGGGGTCAAGGATCACACTAAGGTAATAAAACCAATATAAGTGTACCTACTCTAATACCAATTGAATGATTATTCAGTGTATAAAACACCTTGAACGTTTAGACCCCCAATTTACAAATTACCAATTCAAGCTTAATATCAAACAATATATGTGCAGAAAATGAACACAAGCTTGTAACAGAATTGATAAACAATCTAAACCAAATAAAATCACATCTACAGCAGAAATTAAATGGCAAATATTAAGGGAAGAGAGATACAAACACAAGGACAACACAACGATGTGTTATTGAATAGGAAACTGAAGCCTGAGTGTAAAACCTCTCCACCACCCTCCAAGCGGTAAATAATCCACTAAAGAATGAAGTTGGGATACATGAATAGCAGAAGATCCTCCAAGCCTATTCTACCCAGTGTACCTAAGCCCTCCAAGCTTCTTGCTCCAACGAGGTTACACCAAACCTTTGTCTTCTTTAGCTTACCGGATTTTGCTATAACTCATAGCATCAACCAATATCAATTGGTCCCTTCCTAAGCACCAAATATCCTTCTCACAGATATGGGTATGGTGAGAAAAGGCTTTGGCTTATGTACCTCTTAAGGATGTAACAATGGAAAGGGTGAGAGTTAAGGAATTTGAAGAGTCACTATATGAAGATTGTGGATGAGTCAATATTATTTTTCTCTAGGGTTTCTCTCTCAAAATTCTCTCTGGAAGCTCTCAATATTTCGTGGGTATAAGGGGTATTTATACTAAAGTGAGAAAGGAATGCGAAGAGTTAGTTTTTCCATAATAGAGTGGATTGACGACTTGGCCTCGTGACTTGATTGAGTCGTGAGTCCAAGCCACAAGCTAACTGAATGGCCAGTCTGGAATTTTTGTCTTGTAGTGCTACAGCTGGCATGGCTGTTTAGCTTCTTTGCACACTTCACTCGTGTGCATCTTCTAGCGGCTTGTAAGCCGTGAGCCACCCACTAGATCTAGCCGCGAGTCCCTACTTCACTGCTCAATCTTGAGTATTTTTTCACACTCTCTCACACACTACCCTTACATGATTCCCACTTAAATGCAAGGTTACTAATTACTAAATCACAAGCAAATTTGGTATGGAATAAAGCCAACAAGATGGTTGATTAAATTCAACCTTACATAATGTAATGATTACTATAGAGTTTTTCCGTCATGTTCCTATATTGGAGGACTTCTTCTCACTAGAACCTATGGATGATGATTTTGGAGATGTAGACACTCTTCTTAATTTATGAAATAGTTAATAGGGGCTGAAGGGTTATTCTATTTTGTGTCATTTTACTGTTGGAATATTTTATCGTTGGAATATTTTACCTTTGTCTTCTCTAGCTTATCGGATCCCGCAATTAGCCCATTGCATCAACCAATATTAATTGGTCCCTTCCTAACTACTTCCCAAGCACCAAACAACCTTCTCACAGATATGGGTATGGTGAGATAAGGATTTGGCTAATGTACCTCTCAAGGATGTAACAATGGAGAGGGTGAGAGTAGAGGAATTTGGAGAATCAAAGTATAAAGATTGTGGATAAGTCAATCTTATTTTTCTCTAGGATTTTTCTCTTAAAATTCTCTCTAAAAGTTCTCTATAATGCGGTGGTAGCAGCTTTCCCTTAGATATTTTTGGGTTTTCTTCCTTCTCATATTTTCATGAGGCACGTCCCTATCATTGGAGCTTCTTGGAGGGTCACTCTAATTGCTGGAATATGTACTTGAGTTGCATTCACCATATCTGAGGAGGAGTTCCTCCTCAGACCATCTTCCATTAGTTCCTTACTCATGAGACTTTAAATTGGAACTCCTAGTAACTACTTTTCCCTTCTCGGACCAAGCCCAATGCCCAATATATGATTCTGGGCCCTTATCCCTACAATTGCCCCTCAAAACTCCAGTTTTTTCCTCTCGTCCGAGGAGAAAAGTGGGGCTTTGATTTTTTCTGGCATTAATATTATTCTGTCCCTTGACTTGCACATGTAGGAGTGCATTTATGCATCCCATGATTGCTACTAACTCCTGTGAGGCATCATTAATTACACCAGGCGGCGTGTTGTTCCCCCCATCTAATGGTAAGGCGCTAATCCAATGGCTGGTATTTCTCATTGGGTTTTAAGCGGGATAACTCCCACCCAATTTCGTCCTTTAAATAGAGCACCCGGGGAAATCATTTTCCTCATTTCACAAGTCTTCAAACTCTCTAAAGATCCTAAGCATTCAAACTCACAAAGTTTCCCAAGTGACTAGACTTCCCATACCTTTTCTTCGAGAAATCCTTGAAAATTTTCTAAAAGTTTCAGGGATTTACGCACATCTTAGTTCTTGCAAGTTTCTATTTCTCTAAAATTTTCTTTTTCTCCTTGGCTTGTCTTCTCGGCCTTCCAGTTCTTAGTTCGCCCTTTATCATTTTTAGTAGTTCCCCTTTTAACTTGTCCAGATGGGTAGATTCAAGCATTTAGTAAACTCCCCTGCCAAAATAGAGGCCTTTAAGAATAGATACCACATTCCATGGGAGGTTGTTCTGCGATACTATTCCCTAGAACAAATAGTGTCACACAAAGAAGAGGGGGAAGTCATCATCCCTATGAGCTCATAGAAGGGGGAATGACTCTCCCCATGGGTAAGATAACATGAGATTACCTATCAACCATATGATATGCCCCTATCAATGTATGCCCAACCTATTTTGGGTCTTAGGTAGTGTTAACGCTCTCAACGAGCATCTGCGCTTGAGGCTCACCTGGCATGATATGGTCCACATGTACAAGTGCCACTCCTTAAAAAACGCGGGATTTTATCTCAAGTCTCGATCTGATGTTGTCAGACTAGTATCATGCCTGCCTAAATCTAACAATGGTATGAAAGACGACTATCTAATAGCTTCGGGAGCATGGCATGATGGCCTTCACTGCCCAGTCTGAGAGGGAGAGCCATGTGGGGTACCTTAGAGTTAGGTTCCTTAGAAAGAGATTTAGATTCTTTAATCTTAACCATGTTGTTATTTCCCTTTCACTTTGCTTTCTTCTGATGATGTATTTTAACTTTCTAACCACGTTTTGCCTCTCGGCTATTTTTGTAGATAAAAGGCACATAGCTCCTAAGCTCAGCCATACCAACGTTGCTGCTCTCAACTACTTACTGAGATCTAAAATCTTTGTAAGTGAAGACAAACAGCTACGAGCTGTCCACTTAATTTTGGACTTCCAGTTAATCTCGGAGATATATCAAGACGTTGGCAATTCCATAAGAGCAAGTGACTAAAGGTTGGCTCGGATTGACGTTTCGCGGCCAAATTTCTTAGCCCGAAATGATCTTCCACTAGTTGTGCTACCACTTCAACGAATTCTACTTGAAGCAGCAGCAGCACCCGAGGAGGAGATTGCCTCTTCACGTCTATCACTAGAGGAGGAGATAGACAAATTCCACTTCGAAGAAGAAGAGAACCCAGGGGTTCCTATTGTCACCATCTCGGACGCCGAGGGTGAAACTGACAGGCACTTTGGTGTTCACGCATCCATTTTGGTGATTGCCTGCCTAGACAGCTCCTCCAAAGAAGAGGAAGATGGATGGCGTTGAACAAGGGAAACAAGAGCTTAAGGGACCTCATGGTGGCTCGGAATAAAGTGTCAACTTCAAAGGAAGCCACCAAGTCCCAAGTTCCACCCACACTTCCTCCTCCCCCTCCCTCACTTCCTGCCGACCTTGGACTGAAAGTTATTCCCGATCTGAAAAAGAAAAGGCCCGTTCAGGAGCTCGAAGAAGGAGATGTGGGCCTTCAAAAGGGGGCTAAGTAGCAGAAGGTGGCCCAAGATCCTTGATATAAGAGGTCTTCTTCTGTTGATAGCCAGGAGGAGTAAAATCAGGTCGATGTGCGCCTCCCGCAATGCCTTTGGTCTCCTCGGGTCGAGGTGGATGGGGCTGCCATCCTTTGGAATGCCTTAGTTAGGGACTTCCAATGGAGGTGTGCGGGCTACCTTGCTAAAGCCCTGGACCAACCTCTTCTCCTCTTGAAAGACATGGAGGCATACAGGTGCTTTAAGCAGAACGACCTCTTCTTGTCTTTGAAGAGAGACCTCACTATGGTAAGTAGTCTATGACATCTTTCAATTTCAATGCTAAGCTTTGATTTTGTTCTTTCCCTACTTTTTTACTCAGATGATTCTTCCATTGTTTTTGTGCAGGTTGCTCAACAAATTTTTGTGGCCAAGGAGTAGGTGCGCAATGCCCGTAATGAGGCTAACACTGCGGATCTCACTCATGTTGATGTTAAGAAGTCCTTGGAGGATCTCAAACAAGAACAGGTTGAGCTGTTTGAGAAGCTCAAAGAGGTAGACCAAGCCCGTCGGAGTGTTGAGGCGGGTCTAAAGACTATGGAAAAGCAGGCCAAGGATCAATGCCTAAAGCTGCACTTGACCGAGATTGATTTGGCTACCAAAAGGTAGTTGGTCATGGATTTCAAGGCCGAGCTGCGGAAGATCAGGGAAGTGGTTCAACTGGCCAATGAGGTAGCTGAGGCTGAGAAAAAGGCCTTCTATCAACTTGGCGTGGAAGAGACGGAGATTAGGCATGCCGAGGAGCTCTCTGAGGTATGTAGGGATTATTGTGATGTGACATGGGATAAAGCCCTTAGAGCTGCAAGAGTCCCTATAGACTCTGCTCTGAGGCAACCAGGGAGCATATACTACCATCCAAACATCCGTGAAGCCCCCAATACCATCCCTTCTTCCACCACCATTGCCCTAGACACTTCTGAGCGGACCTTGGCTATCCAAGATGCTCTCCCTCCCCCTGAGGCTTCGAAGGGATCTAGCCAGGCTAGTGGTCAAAGCCAGGGGGCTGAGAGAGGTAAAGACAAGGGTAAGGGTAAGGAGAAAAAGCCCTCCTCAGAAGAAAAGAATGCCGCCGAGGACAAGGAAACTGCAGCAAAGGCGAAGGAAGCGAAGGCCATGACCAAAGAAGTTGATCTTAAGGCCAAGGGCGCTCCTACCTCCCAGCCGAGCCAGAAGGAAGATCCTCCCGCTCCCAAGTCCAAGGCTTAGTACTTACGATTTTCTTGTAGGTTTTTTTTTTTTTTTTTTTTTGTAGTGGTACTCTGTCATTGAATATAATGTATTCCCTTTCTTGTTTAATGAAAATGTTTTTCTCTTTATCTCTTGTTCTTTTACTTTATGTACTTTGAAGCTTATCATTATCATACATAGCATTGAACTGTTGTTACTGTGCCTTTAATAAAGGCCAATAATAATATGCTGCTAATAATCTAAGTAATTTGATCAAGTGCCAGAAACAAAGTTGTGCATCACACTTTTGTATTGTGAATTGAACCTTCTATAATGAAGGTTGAAATTGATAAACTTATACTTTGTAAGGGAAAATAAAAGAGGCAGACAACCTGCATCTTGCTCATCACTTATGTAAACAAATAGAAACTTTAGCTTACTTAAAGTTTTCAATTCGAGGATTTGAACATAACCCTGGATCTGTTTTGACACTTGGTGAAAAACAAATGGGTGTTACAGAGTGTTGATTTCTCCAAAGTATGTGGTCCGAGGAGCCAGACACAACTTAAGTCTGCTTAACAATTAGAAAAGAGTGAATAAATGTCATTGAATGTTAGTTTTACCAAAGCATGTGGTTCGAGGAGCCTGACATAACTTAGGTTCTATTTAACACTTAGAAAAGAGTGAATAAATGTCATTGAGTGTTAATTTTACCAAAGCATGTGGTCCGAGGAGCCTGACATAACTTAGGTTCTATTTAACATTTAGAAAAGGATGAATAGATGACATTGAGTGTTAATTTTACCAAAGCATGTGGTCCGAGGACTCAAGCATGACTAAGGTTCTATTTAAACACTTGTATAGATGTCATTGAGTGTTAATTTCCCCAAAGCATTTGGTCTGAGGACTCAAGCTTGACTAAGGTTCTGTTTAAACACTTGTATGGATGTCATTGATTGTTAATTTCCCCAAAGCATTTGGTCCGAGGACCTAGGCATGACTAAGGTTCTATTTAAACACTTATATAGAATGGATAAAGGGAAGTACAATGCCTTTATACAATAAATAAACATATTAACAATGGAAACTTTGATTAATAATAATACCTTTTCAGGTTGTTTACATTCCAAAGGCACGGTATTACATGCTCATCTAAGTCTTCTAAAAAATATGCTTCTATACTAGCCACTAAGGTGATATGATATGGTCCTTCCCAATTAGGTCCAAGCTTTCCCCATGCTGGATTCTTTGCCGCACCTAGAACTTTTCTCAACAACAAGTCACTTGGCACTAATGGTTTTAGTTTTACGTTGGCTTCATAACCTTGCTTGAGTTTGTGTTGGTAGTATGCCAATTGAACCTTTGCACTTTCTCTTCTTTCTTCAATAAAATCTATGCTCTTTTCCAATAACTCATTGTTATCGCTTGGATTGAACGAGGTGGTCCTTAATGTTGGGAAGCCAGTTTCTAAAGAAATGACAGCCTTGGCTCCATAAGTCATTGAAAAGGAGGTCTCTCTTGTTAACTTGCAAGGTGTAGTTCTATACGTCTAGAGGACATGGGACAACTCTTCTACCCATTTTCTGTTAGTGTCATCTAGCCTTTTCTTGAGTCAGTTCACTATGACCTTGTTAACAGCCTCAGCCTATCCATTTCCTCGAGGATAAGCTAGAGTGGAATACTTGTTTGTGATTCCAAGATCACAACAGTATCTCCTGAAAGGTTTGCTGTCGAATTAAAGACCATTGTTTGAGATGAGGGTATGAGGGAACCCGAACCATGTGACAATGTTTTTCCAATCAAATTTCTTGGCATTCACGTCCCTTATATTTGCCAAAGGTTCAGCTTCAACCCACTTGGTGAAGTAGTTCGTGCCAACCAGCAAATATCTTTTGTTTCCTGTTGCTTTAGGGAAAGGACCAACGATATCTAAGCCCCATTGAGCAAATGGCCAAGGGATGGATGGGGGGTTAAGGACTTCTCTTGGCTGATGTATATTTGGTGCAAATCTTTGGCACTGATCACACTTCTTCACATATTCTTGCGCTTCTTTCTACATATTTAACCACCAATAGCCTTGAGTGATGGCTCTGTGAGACAAAGATCTTCCACCTGTATGGCTTCCATAAATCCCTTCATGTAACTCCTCAAGGAGTACCTCCGACGCTTCAGGGTGAATGCGGAGTAGGTATGGCCCAGAAAAAGAGCGCTTGTATAGTTTTTGGTCCTCGGATAGCCAGAAATAAGGCGCCTTTCTCCATACTTTGTCAGCTTCTAATTTATCCTCCGGTAAGATGTCCTCTCTTAGGAATAGTACTACGGGATCCATCTAGCTAGGCCCTACTCAGACTTGGTGACTATGGACTATCTTTCCCTTAACCTCTGTGGGTTTGCACAAGTCTTCTATAAGGATAACCCGAGGTAAGCTTTGCGCCGAGGAGGTTGCAAGTGTGGCTAGGGAATCAACATGTGTGTTTCCACTTCTAGGGATGTGCAGTAGGCTGAATGATTCAAATCTTGATTGCAAATACCTAACTTGACTTAAGTACCCTTGCATTCTCTCATCTCTTACTTCTAATTTGCCCTTCACCTGGCCGACGACCAGTCTTGAGTCCGAGAACATCTTTACTGCCTTTCCTTCCATTCTTTGAACCATGGACATTCCTTCCAGCAAAACTTCATATTCAGCCTCATTATTTGTAGCCGAGAAGCCTAGTTTTAGTGACTTTTTAATAGTAATTTGCTCAGGAGAAACCAGAACTAGCCCTACTCCGGAGCCCCTTTGATTTGCTGCACCATCAACATATACCTTCTAGAATGAAGGTTCTTATAGGGAGATTGTGCCAACTGATTTTCCATCCATGTTCTGTGTCGCTGCCACTTCTTCTAATAAGGGTTCAGCGAACTCGGCCACTAGGTTTGCCAGGACCTAACCCTTGACAGAGGTATGAGGCATGTACTTGATGTCAAAAGCCCCTAGGACCGTGCCCCATTTAGCAGTCCTTCCCGTGTAGTCAGCACTTCGAAGTATAGCCCTGAGTGGAAGTTGAGTTAGGACGACGATTGAATGTGCTTGGAAGTAATGGGGAAGCTTTCATGTACCATGCATTACCGCTAAGATGGCTTTCTCCAGTGGTAGATAGTGAATCTTGGCCTCATGTAGTGACTTGCTCACATAGTAGACTGACCATTGTACGCCACTGTCAACTCGTATCAACACCAAACTCATAGCATGAGGGGCCATAGCAATATAAGTAAATAGAACTTCATCCATTTCAGGACTGGACATGATAGGTGGATGAGAGAGATATTCCTTAAGCTACTAGAAGGCCAAATCACACTCCTCGGTCCACTCAAATCTCTTCTATTTATTCATCAACAAGAAAAAGGGTCTGTATCTATTTGTTGACCGAGAGATAAACCGGTTCAAGGCAGCAGTCATTCCGGTTAGCTTCTAAACTTCTTTGGGATTACGGGGTGGTTGTAAACTATTTATCGCCTTAACTTGGTCGGGATTATCCTTGATTCCCTGGTGAGTCACCATATAGCCCAGAAACTTGCCTGATCCCACACTAAAAGAGCACTTGGAAGCGTTAAGGCGTAGCTTGTGTTTCCTAAGAATTTCAAAAATGTTTTTGAGGTCTCCCACATGCGCAAACACCACCTTGCTCTTCACCACCATGTCGTCTATATAGACCTCAATATTCTTCCCCAACTGTGGTTTAAACATCTTAGTCATCATTCTTTGATAGGTGGATCCCGCATTTTTCAAGCCAAAGGGCATCACCTTGTAACGGTAATTTCCAGCGGGAGTGACAAAAGCTGTCTTCTCTTGATCATCTAGGTCTAATGGTATTTGATGGTATCCTTGAAAGGCATCTAAAATACTCATCCGAGGATGGCCTACAGCGGCATTTACCAGTTGGTCTATTCGAGGCATAGGGAAGGGATTTTTTGGGCAAGCCTTATTTAAATTTGTGAAATCCACACATACTCGCCATTTCCTATTCTTTTTCTTCACTACCACAGTATTGGCCAGCCACTCAGGGTAGAAAACTTCCTTGATAGCCCCTGCCTGCTTAAGCTTCGTCACCTCATCTTTGACAGCATCAGAATGGTCTTTAGATAAGCGTCGAGGTGGTTTTTTTTGGGGATAACAGATGGATTGACATTCAAGTGGTGGCAAATGAAGTTTGGGTCCACCCCTGGAGCTTCATAAGCACTCCATGCGAATACATTAACATTTTTTCTAAGAAACTCAATTAGCTCTTCCCTCTCTTTGGGAGGCAGCTAGGAACTGACCTGAAAGAACTTTTTCGGATCATCGCCAACAACCTTATCAAGGTCTTCGCATTTCGCTTCCTCGGTTGATCCATTATCAAGCTTTTGGCAGAGGTCGAGGATTCAGCTCCGGGCCGATGTAAGATGGCAGCCACCATGCACTGCCTAGCCATGGACTGACTCCCTACAATCTCTTTAACCTGGCCTTCCGACGGATATTTCACCTTTTGGTGTAGGGTAGAAGAGACGGCTCCTAAGGCATGAAGCTAAGGTCTGGCCACAATAGCTGTGTAGGGTAAATAAGTATCCACCACAATGAAATCCACCTCCACCACTTCTGAATCGGTTAGTATGGGTAGTCTAATCTAACCTCTTGGAATGACAGTCTTCCCCTCAAAATTTACCAAAAGGGAATCATAGGCCGTTAGGTCCTCAGGTTTCAAATTTAGCCCCTTGTATAGGCCGGGGTACATAATCTCAACAGCACTGCCCTAGTCTACCAACACTCTCTTCACATCATACCCCCTATCCTGAGTGTGACCACTAAAGCATAGTCATGGGGTTGGATGGTTTCGATCTTATCCTTGTCTGAGAAGCCCAGAACTGGTTAGATTTCTATTCTGGCTCTTTTTTGGCTTCGAGTTGTTGTCCTCGGTGGATAGTCGAGCCACAAACATCATTCTGGAGGGACAAGAACCGGTCCTACCGAGAGCAGCAAAGATGACATTGATCGTTTCTAGAGGAGGTCTCGAAGAATCATCTTTTCGGGGATCCGAACCTGTCTGCTCTGCTTGGCCACTGGAATGGTGCAGCAACTACTTCAACTTCCCTTCTCGGACGATCTAGCCCAAATAGTCCTACAAATTCTTGCAATCCTCCGTAATGTGTCCCTGATCTTGATGGTATTGGCAATAAAGGTTTTGGTTGCGCCTCATGGGATTTCCAGCCATCTTGTTCAACCATTTGAAGAACGACTCGTTCTTAATCTTCTTAAGAATCTGATGCACCGATTCTCGAAACACTGAATTAACCGTCTGGGTGTTGGCAGACCCTGACTGTCTAGTGAAATCCCTCTGAGGTTGGTTATTATTGAATTGGTCCGACCTAAAATCCCTTCTCTCCTGAGGGATAACCTTCGCTTTACCTTTCCCTTGCTATTGGTCTTCCTCAACCTTCTTGTACTTATCAATCCGGTTCATGAGTTGGATCACACTGGTAACAGGTTTGCCAGTCAGAGACTTCCTTAAACCGTGCTCGGTAGGGAGGCCAACCTTAAAAGTACTGATGGCCACGTCGTCAAAGTCACCATCTATCTCATTGTACATTTCCTAGTATCTATTCGAGTATGTTTTTAGGATCTCCCCCTCTCGGATGGATAAGGATAGTAGTGAGTCCAAGGGCTGAGGTACCTTACTACACATGATAAAATGAGAGCCAATGGCCTGGGTGAGCTCCTTAAAGGAATCTATGGAATTGACCCTTAGACCATCAAACTATCTCACCGCCATAGGTCCCAAACTAGAGAGAAATATTTTGCACATCAAAGCCTCGTCCTTAGAGTGGACAACTATCCTCTGGTTAAACTGGCTCACATGTTCTACAGGGTCCGTTCAACCATTGTAAATGGTGAACGTGGGCTGATGGAATCGCCGAGGAAGTTTTGCTCTCTCTATCTTGCGCGTGAAAGGTGATTTGGAGATTTGATTCAACGCCTTACTCATAGCATCGTTTCCCAAGCCTATACGAGGCGGGCTCTTGTATCTTCGCTTGTGGTGGTGCTCCTCCTCATAGGAGAAAGACTCGCTTGGTGGAGTTCTTAAACTTTGCCTGTAACTAGCATCCTCTTCATCATTGGAGGAGACGTCAGAACTAGAAGGGGTTCATTTCCATTGTGCATGGCGCAGCTTCTTCTTTAAGTTGTCAATCTCCCTTTGCATGGCTTTTCGTTCTGCTCTTGAGAAACATGACTCCCAACTCGAGAATGACTTTTACCAGTATGTGTGATGTGTGTGCTACATTCTCGATCTCACTTGCGTTCAAGGTTAAGGAAGTCATTCTGTCCCCTAGAACCCATGGATTCTTTATGATGGAGACCTGATCCTACCATAGTTAAACATTGTACTCACTATCACACAAGTTCTCCCTACAGACGGCGCCAATTGTAAGGACTCGTTTCACAGCCTAAGCCTAAGTTGTAGGATCTTGGTCCAGTGAGCCCAGTACAATGAATTTGTAGAGAGTGGGTCAAAGAACTAGGCCTTAGTAAATTGGACAACGGCTAATACTGAATTAAATGACAATCAAACACCAATAAGAGATCCTGATATCAATAGACTTACAGTTCGAGGAGGTCTCACTTTTATAAGTTTATCACAATTGGGTACAAATACAATTTAGATTGCTACAATACTTTCTCTGATGAAATTTTTGATCTTTTTCTCGTGGAGGGTTTCTCACATTATATAGCTCCCTTTGGACCATCTTGATCCTATACTTGTGGATCATCTGAGCCCTTACTTGAGTACCTGTCTCATCGGACACCTTCTTTGGCTTTCTATGAGTTGTGGTAGCGAAGGCAGCACTATTCGGAGGTCTTCTCCACATAAATGTGGCCAGAAAAGTAGCTGCAGTGCATTTAATACGATGGTAGTAGCTTTCCCTTAGATATTTTTTGGTTTCCTTCCTTCTCGTATGTTCATGAGGCACATCCCTATCATTGGAGCTTCTTGGAGGGTCACTCTAATTGCTAGAATACGTACTTGAGCTGCATTCACCATATCTGAGGCGGAGTTCCTCCTCGGACCACCTTCCATTTGTTCCTTACTCATGAGACTTTAAATTAGAACTCCTAGTAACTATTTGTCCCTTCTTGGACCATTCGACGTCCTCGGATCATGCCCAAGGCCCAATATATGATTCTGGGCCCTTATCCCTACAAATATTTTAATGAAGGGGTTAATTGTATAGATAATAAAGTCTTGGGATATAATGTTAATATGGATTTGAGTGCAATTATATTTCTATAGTGGAACTTATTATATAATTAATGGTAACTTTGGGCTTGTCAAGAGTTAACAAATAAGCCTGACGCCTATTGGAGCTAGAGCCTTATTTGTCCCTTTAGTCCCATCCCAAGCCACACACTAAAGCCCAATTGGGTTGGCCCAAAATTCCAACCCAATTAGATAATCAATTGTTTATTTAATAAGAGTTATTAAATAAAGTAACTGCCAAGATAGTTAAAATATACGTGTGATTAAAAGAGAAGAAAACATTTTTTTTCTTCACACTCTTTCTTGAACAAGTGCATACAGAACTAATTGAGAGACCACACATCTTGGGCATATGTGGAATTGAGGTGAAGGAAACATAGTGTTACACTATTACATTTCCACAGACATATCTAATACTATATATAATAGCAGAAGCTTTAAGGAGGTGCTGCCACGTTAGGAAAAAAGGCCCCTTCAAATGCTGCCACGTATACAACTTTTAAGTTAAACCAGCCGCACATTGCAACGTTTGGCCTTTTAAAACTCTGCCACGCTTGCAATTAAAAAAAAGGATAAATTATATTGTTTCGTTAGGTTAATAGACCATTTGATGGCATCTTAGTATAAAAGGAAAACTAACCGGTTAAAAGGCTTGCAATTCCCCCCCCCCCCCCCCCCAAAAAAAAAAAAAAAAAAAAAAACACAACATATAGAGGGAGAGAGTTCTTCGTTCCTTCGCCAGACATAGAGCACCGCTGCAAGTAGAAAGAAAAATCTATGGGCATCAACACTGTTAGGCTATATATCTGCCACCATCAGATCGTCGGAACCGGTACCGGTACGTTTTTCTCCATTTTTCTAGATATGGGTATGAAATATTACTTTTTATTGAGTTTTTTTTTTTTTTTTTGGATAGTTTTAGATTTGATTTTGGTTTTGATTCCTTTTTGTTTCAGGCTTTTGGGTTCTCCATGAAAATGTTTTTTTTCTCAATTTTTAGATTTTTTTTTTTTAATATCACTAAGCCTTTCCTTGTTCTCTAATATCTACGTTCATAGTTTTTTTTATTTTTTTTATTTTTTTATTTTTTTATTTTTTCTTCTTCTGGGGTTTTGATTTGGAAAATACCTTTTGATTTGTTTCATAGGGTTAAAACACCTTTTGATAGCCTTCGGTATAAAAGAAAACAAACCACTAAAATCAGTAAATTGCAATCAAAAGGAAAGGGAAAGAGAAGAGAGTTCGTCAGAACCGTAACCCAATAGCTTAAAAGAGAATTTTTTGGAACCATCGGTTTCCCCACCACTGAAAACAAAACCTGATAGATACTTATTTAGTTGTTATTAATTTTGGGATTTGGGGGTTTCTAATTAGGGTTTGCTGCAGTTGTAGATTTCAATTCCTAATATGTTTTCCTCTCTGTTTTTTTTTTTTTTTCTTTTTTAGGGAAACACCATAGATGATCAAATTTTTCTTAAAAATCTGCCATGCATCTAAAAGCCCAAAACAGCGAAAACATTAACGCCATCTGTTGTATCCATTTGTCAAATCATATAAATTCAATCCAAATTGCACGTACGTTCACATTCACTGATTCATTTCTTCAAACATCGATAAAGTCCCTCACTCTTGCTTCTCAAAAAAAAAAAAAAAAAAAAAAAATCCCTCGCTCTCGATCGATTAAAAGCAGATACCTTCACTGATATAAGTAATCCCTTCAAAATCTCAAAAATCTTCACTCAATCTTTCCTTTAACCATCACCTATTTTCCATTCCCAAAAGACTGCCTCTCATGCCGTTTACAAGGCTTAGCCTTCCGGACCCGCTACTGGTATTTTTTTTTTTTTTTTTGGGTTATGTTTTAAAATTAGGTCGTTAAAAATATGATTTGGGTTTGGGTTTTTTGTTTAGATTTGTTTAGATTTGATTTATATTAGATTCATTTTACGCTGTACAGGGTCAAACCGCAGCAAAGAGAGCAGGAAAAAAAATGTACACAAAGAAGGTATAGGCATTAGAGAGAGGCTTTGGTTGAACTTTGAAGTTCACGGAGAAGACAATAGGTTTTTTTTTTTTTTTTTTTTTTTTTTTTTTTTTTTTTTTTTATAATGTGGTATGAAAGTTAGTCTCTTTGTCTCTATTTCTCTCCCATTATTTTTTATTGTTCAAAAAATTTATCAAGCTCTTTGTTCAGTTCTAATTTTTTGATATCATTTTTTTTTCTTTGTGCAAATGTTAATGCTTTGTTATTCATTGGAATTGTTTTAGGAACCCATGAAATATCTCCAGTCTACAATTCAAATATTATGTTTTGGCCAAACTTCTACTTCTCTTATTGTGTTTGCTGTGTTTATATTCAATTGCTATTCTTATTGATTTCTTCTAAAGAAAAACCAATATAATATATCCCTTGTTGTTTAAATTAGTTCCGATTAATTAGTTTGAATGCAATACTGAAAATGTTCGCCTCAAAAGAAGAAACAGGAATATGCAAATATGAAATTTGTCTATAATTTAATGCCAATCTCTCTCTCTCCTTGGAAGACTGACAATTAGGGGTTTTATTTTTTCAAGGCACTATAATTTTTCTCTATCCTAAAAGACTATTTATTGTTTTTGTATTTGAAAGAATGCTTGAATGTGTGACGAAACCCAAATAACCAAATATTTATTACAAGTTTGGGTATCAATTTTGGAACTCTATGCATCCATCTTAATTTCACTAATTTTTGCATATAGGCTCAGGCTGCTGTTCTTCCTATTAAATAAGTAGTGTTGTACTCAAAGTCGTTGGTTTGTAAGTGAATGGTTTGATTCAAGTGCTAATTTGAAGATTTTACTGATTAAGGTAGATCAAGATGTTTTTTCATATTTAGGTGTGGGTAGACTCAGGTTTGAATTGGTTTTTGTTCTTGATTCAATTGACCTATAACACTATTATGATTCCACTAATCTTCTTCCGATAGCTAAATAGATAGTTAGAGTTCTCTTTGATTTTTTTTTTTTTTGTCTGCTAATTGTAATCAAGTTGGCTTATTTGTGTTTTTGTGAGGTTTTCCAACGCAGTCTAACTCAATGATTACATTGTCTTGCTTTCAAGGGTTTTGAGTTCTATTAGTGATAACTCTGTAATTGTTGAAAATGCATGATTTATGTTTTACGAAAAAAATGTAGTAATTCCCACACATGAAGTGCTTTTGGTACATCTAAATATGGTAGAGATCATTTTCAATTCTTAAGACTCAAATTGGTTAGTGACTTATCATGTCTTAATTAGAAAAAAAGCTTTGGCTTCCTATTTGCCACTAATCTTTGAAATTTTGTAGCACATTTCTAGGAGTCAATATGAAGGGAAATGGATAATAAGTAGGGCTCATCATCATGGATAACTGCAACATAAGAACATGTTAGAATAGAATAAATTCATTTACTTTGGGAGTTATATCTTGGAAAGCCTTTTAATTCTCCATTATTGGGGAATTCTACCAGTTGAAAATATTTCTGTTTTTAATGTTTTTTTTTAAAAAATAAAAATTTGACGTAGTCTCTTTAGAGAACCTTTAAATCCTCCATTATTGGTGAGATTTGTATATTGAACATATATGTGTTTTACTAAGGTTAAAAAAAAGGTTAATTGATGCATTTTCTTAGAGATTATTATTATTGTGGATGTTTAAATGAAAAAGAGCATGAACATTGTATTGAATTGTTACAGCAATGCTAACTATTGTCGATCAAATTTTAGGCATTTGGGTTAGATTTTGTTTTGATCAATTATAGGATTAGATTTGGTTTATGGTTAGGGTATATGTGTTACTTTGGTTTGGTTTTGGATTTTCGAGTTAAAATTGTTTTGGGTAATTTGTGGATTACAAAGCAGAGAGTATTTTCGGTCTCTTCAATTTCTTTATGCTTCTTGAATGAGTATTCCTGGCGAAGAGTTTCCAATTTGTTCATTCAGCGTTTATCAAGTACAAATTTAGATTTATTTAACTCCCTCTTGGATTCAATTGTAGAAATCATTTGTCATTGATTGATTTCAATTTTAAATCTATGTAATAAAAATTAAAGGATTTTTCTTTAGCTTTTCTTTTTCTGGGTTTGTAGGTGGAAAGGTAATCCTTGGAAACAATCCAAGTCTGAGCAGTACTACCAGGTATAGTTTCCACTTTATTGGAACAAATTTTATTTGAATTTTCTTCAAGATATTTATTTAATTGTATATTGCTTTGATCAACATGAAGATTAATTAATTTTTCAGATGCCTCTTAGAAGTAGTGAATCTAATTTTTAATATTAGTGCTTCCCTTCAAAAAGTCTAAACATGTGCACATTCTCATGGATTGATTCCTTAATGTACAACTTTGCCCAGTTTTTGAAACTGGCGGATATATGACAAAAAAGGAATACAGTAGTTTTTAGTGGTGGATGATTTTTATATAGTTAATTTTTTTTAGTTCCATTGCCACTTATAAATGGCCATTAATATCAGATTGAATTAATTATGAATATAAGAACAAGCACTATGAAACTAATTTGAATTTTAGTATAAAACTTTGAAATGAATAGTAAAGTAGAAATTGACAATGAACATTCCACCTGACAATTATCAATGAATATTCCATGCCTTATGTATGGGTGGATTCTTTCATTTAACTTCTCTTATTTAGAATTCCCTTCATGCCATATCGTTAAGCATTATGAAATGTTAATCATGGAAAATTTTGGGTGCATTTTTATGTGTTTTCCTTCTCTAAAATGGGATATCCATGAAGTTTTGGAGTTTATGCATGTGCAGAAATAATAATAGCTTAATATGCGTCTTTTAATGAACCAATGTTGTATTCTATTAAAAATACACCAAATTTTATTTCATTTTAAAATACATCAAGTACACTTTAGGATTGAGGTTCAATTTTTCTTAATTTCATTGAATTTTGCATATAAACTCATGTTGTTGTTGCATATAACCTCATGTTTAAGTTGTTTTTCACATTAAATAATTAGTGTGGTGCTCAATTAAGGTAGATCAAGATTTTTTTTTTTTTTTTTTTTTCCTTTTAAAGGTTGGATGGAATGGCATGTTGTCTTTAGCAAGATGCTATATGGGATTGATGTTGTCTACAAGAGTGAAGTAGAAGGATATCTTCCTTTCAATTTTATAGAGTGCAACTCAATGCATCATTTATGTTTTATGCTAATGCTATTTTTTATGAATATTTTATTTTTATTTTGCTAGGTCTTAATTGCTACTTAGAGCCAGAGATTAGTTGAAAAAAAGGTAGAGACAAATAAGAAAATGAATATTGGTGAAATTGAGAAAAGTGCAAATATTATCAAGATCCTAATGAAGTAGGAGTCGATGGAAAAGGACAGTAGTAGGAAGCATCAAGCAATTGAAAACCAAATGTACACGGCTCAAGGAAAGAGCAAGACAATGCAGATTTCTATTGGTACCGGTTCTTATCTTTTAATGATTGCTATTGAGAAAATTCTATAATGGAAGACTTGGTTAGGCCTACCATAGCCACTTTCTTTGCACTTGCATAGGCTTGGACATTTGATCTTGAGGGACCAATTTTTAGTTTCAATCAGTACAAGTGCAAAATAAGGATTGGCTTTAAGGGATCTCTTTTTTCTTCCCCCTACCTCGAGATATATATTTTGTTTGACTTTGTATTCTTGGAATTAATTGTCCTCTTTGCAATGTAAGGTTTAGGAATATTTTTGACATTGGCTGATGATATTTTTGATATGTTTAGCAGATGAAGAAATTATGAGATTAAATGCAATGTTCAAAGGCATGGTTGTTGACAACTTTGGACCTACAAGATTTAGAGATGAAGCATGAAATCATTAAGTAAGTGTAAGGACTAAAAATGTGACGATCCCAAATGATATAGGCTTCGCACGTAAAAAGGCCCTTGCAATAAAATTTATAGAGTATGGGTTTGAAAGGCTAGGCCTTGATCACTAGACGGTGGTTAGTCGTGGTGTTCATGATAGCAGCGCGTTTAGTAAGACCTTTCCTCCGGCATGGCCTATGCGGATCCGGTCCTTTGGCCTTGTCTAAGGGGTTTGGTTTTCTCATAATTCTCCCTTGTTTAGAACTCAAGGGGGTGGGAGACGATTTGCCCCCCCCCCCTCCGGATTGTTTTTTCTCCCCCTTTTGTACTAGCCTGCATCTTTTATTCAACGTCCACGTGTAGGTTCAACTTTCCAGGACTGATACTTGTCCCATCAGCCCATACCCAAAGTGGTTGGGGGTGGTTGTAAAAGCTGAAAAGTATGGTTCTGTCAGGTGCAGAGTATTTAATGGCAGTAATGGCAGCTTTCTCTTTGTCTTTGGTCGCCATACTGTCCAGCGATCATTTCTCTATCAACATGGATATTTCGGGCTTCTTTCTCAAAACTATGCCTATACCGCTCTTGCATTTTCTTTTAGGAGGACCTCGGGAATGCCGAGGACAAAATCATCCTCGGCTACGTTTCAATTACTACTTGGACTTTCATTATGTATCCTTGGTTATATCCCTCCTCGGCTCGGGCCTTGGGCTCCAATGCAAAAATGGGCCAGGGCCACAAAATATTGGGCCCCACAGTAAGGAATAAAATATTTGAAAGATTTTAATAAGTCATTAAATTATATGTATTGTTGTATTATGAGTTTTGTATTATTTAAACTAGCAACGAAACACACTTACCGATTGCTTCATAAACCGTATACTATAATGCATTAGTTAAATATTATAAATTTTATTTTGACCTTTGGATTTGATGCATTTGTTTGTTACCATTGCTTTAAGTTTTACATTTTGTTTGCAGTTTAAGGTTAAAGTATCAACCAATGCTTCGTAACTTTTTAATAGTTTTGAAATTGAAGATAGAGTGACAAATTAGAGAAGAAGATGTAATTTTGGATCTAAGTCTATCCAAGTTGCACTGGCAAATATATCTGATGTAAAGATATGGTTGCATTCCTAATTTATTGTAGAGAATTCCTAATTTATTGTAGAGAAACTTGGTACAATATATATTTACTATGATTGATTGCACCAGTTTCATTTAATAGCTCTTCCTTGTAGTTATTAGGAAACTTTGTCCTAGACAATTTATGTATGCTACCCTGTTTCTTAAATTATTCTCACCTGAATATCCTTACAAAAAAAACATGTGGTATTGCTGTATATTCAGGAAGTACTTTCAATCATGTTATGATATTAGAGTCATTATTAGATTAGTCCATGAAAGAATCATCCTTCAATTGTTTTTTAATATGTAAAAATGATTCCGCGCATTGCGCGGGTTAAATGCTAGTTTATATAATATGCAAACCCCACTTGTTCCAAACCGTACAGGCAGGGCAGCAATCAAAATGTTTTAAGGTTTTGGTCATTGAAACAGACACCTCAATGCCACCAATAAGTATAGGGACAATATTGTTTTCATACCTTCTTTTTTTTTCTTACAAGTGCTAATACGATCACCTGATTTGATATTTGCATAATAATTATAAGTGATGCCCTTCCAATTACAACTAGTCGTTTCAGCAGTTGAAAAAACAAATTATAAAAAATATATAATTTCTAACATTACTCAAACTCATCCTTTGTTAGTGTTAGGAGTGAGGTAAAAAGAAAGTAACTGACTCAATGATGTTTCTTTCGTTTGTAAGTGTACTTTCCCAGAGTGAAAAGCCAGTTCGATGCCACTTCATGTTTCTCTTTGAATGGGTGCCATTCCTGGAAGGACACATGAGAAAGCAAGAACCGTGTTTAGACCAATAAAAACTAAGGATAACGCAGGAAGCCATTTTCATCACATTTTTGAGAGACAAAAAACGCAATTGTACAGCAAAGTGGAGCGAAAAGAGGTCAAAGTTAACCCCCACGTGGTATGGTCATGTAGGTGAGTTGGTAATTACTTTGAGCACTTCCTTGGTTTATCTCTGGCTGAATAGATCTTTTGTCAAGGAAACTTAGGTTACTGTTATATTCTTATAAACATATCTATTTTTTTCTATGCAGTATATAATAATAAAAGATTAACTTTTAATTTTGCTAATATCTTATTGTGCCACGTTAATGACTGTTTCTAGCTATTCCTTTCCATTTTTTAGCTCATCTTCTCCCATTGTTTCTCACTTTGGTACTCTTTTTCTAACCACTTCCAATTCTTTTTGGCTGTTCTTTCTCTCTAGTATTCACCACCTTATCTATATATATATATATATATATATATAAAATCAAAACTTCTGAAGTTCCCACAATTTTCCACATCAACAAAATATAAAAAAAATAATAAAAAAGACCCAAAAATTTCAGCTAAAAAAAAGAAGAAGCCAAAAGCCTAAAACCCGAAAATTTCCTTCTCCCCAAAACCAAAACCCAATTAAAAAAACACTCTCCCCCTCAAACGCAAACACGAACTCATCAAACTCCCTCTCTTCTTTTTCACATAGTCCCATCTCCTTCTTCTCCCCAAAAACAAAACCGGATGCTTATCTTTAAAAAAAAAAAAAAAAGCGTTAGACACAAACACAAACTCAGCTTGAAAACACGATTGGAGTCTGCAAGAGAATACGCAGGAAACCCCAAAACTGAAAACCCTAGACCCAAATCCTTCTTCTTTGTCTCCACTCCCATCTGACCTGATGCTTATCTTTTTTAAAAACAAAAAGAAAAAAAAGCGTTAGACACAAACACAAACTCAGCTTGGAAACACAATTGGAGCGAGGTTGCAAGAGAATACGCTGGAAACCCCAAAATTGAAAACCCTAGGTGCAAATCCTTCTTTTTGGTTGCCACTCCCATCTGAGACAATCTCTTCTCGGCAAGAGTAAGCGATCAAAACCCTGCTCTATAAAAAAACAAATATTTTGATTTTCTATTTTCTGATCTGTTTCGTAAAGAGACTTTTGTGTGTTTTTGTTGTTGGAATTCTGGATTTTAAGTTTCAGTCTTGGAATTTAATCTCAAAGTAAGCAATAATAGAAATACATGTTTGATCTGATTCTCTCTCTTATATACCTACCCCTGTTTTTGTTGTCTCTTTGGGTTTGAGTTATAATATACATAGATATAAGTTTAGATCTTTCAATTGATTTTTTTTTCCCTATTAAATGGATCTTAATATGCTTTTTGTGTTGTTTTGGTTTTCAAAATTTGTAAAATTAGACTCAATTGAGAAAATTTTGCATTGGGTTTTTGTTTTTAAATGGTTTATTACATGCTGTTTGCAACTAAACTGTGTATTGTGGTTTTATGGGAATGTTTTGGTTTTAGAATTTTTGATATATTCATTAGGTTTTGTAGAGATAGTTGACCTTGGAGTGAGGGATGGACTCACTAAGAAGTTGGAATAACCTACCGTAGATGGGTGGGATCTCATTAAAAATCTTGAGGTGAATGGGATGTATAATCCACCATGGTTAATAAATAGACTTTAACAAGCACATGAATTAGTAATGAAATTGGTTTGTCCAGTTCATGCTGATCTATTACTGTGATGATTGCCTTGAAACTTCAATATTAAATAATGAACTTTTTTTGTGATCATGAAGAACCAAGTAAGGGTTTCCACCAGGTATATAAAATTTGTTAACTCTGACAAACTTTAGCAATTTAGGAAAACCTTTTAACATTTTTGGCAGTTATAAATAAACAGTTCAAAGATGTGAATATGAATTTGAAAATCAATTAATTTGTATTGATATTATTCTTGAATTACAAAGTTAGAATTCAATCTGCGTTGGTAAAATTACCATCAAAGTTTGAGAATTTGACTTTTCATTGCATTGTGGTTCATCAATTTTGTTAGGACATATGTGATTCACTTGTTAGGAACATACGTCACTATTTTATGTAATTGGCTAATCCTTTGATAAAATGCACTTTCCTTGTAATTGGGTAGATTTAGGTTGTAAGGTTGAATTTAATCAACCATGTGTTGGTTTTATTCCGTGAAAAATTTTCTTGTAATATAGCACTTTGAAACCCTGTATTTAGGTGGGAATCATGTAAGGGTAGTGTGTGAGAGAGTGTGAAGAAATGCTCAAGATTGTACAGCTCGCGGCTGGATCTCGCGGGATGCTCGCGGCTTGTAAGCCGCCAAAAGTTGCACACGCGTAGAGCATACAAGGGAGCTGAACAGTCATGCCAGCTGGAGCATTACAGGACAAAAATCCAGACTGGCCATTCAGTTAGCTCGCGGCTTGAACTCGCGACTCAGTTAAGTCGCGAGGTCAAGTCGCCAGCCAGCCCTGTTTTTTGGAAAAACTGACTTTTCGCATTCCATTCTCACACCAGTATAAATACCTCTCATTCCCACAAAATATATGTGGCTATTCAGAAAGAAAAACCCAAAGAGAGGTTTCTTCAAAACATCCACCCAATTAGAGAGAGCTATTCATTCTTAGAGAGAAATCTTTGTAGTCTCTTCTCATTCCCTCTCTCATTGTCACACCTATTGAGAGGAGATTTTTATCCAAACACTACCCACACCCATTTAGAGTGTTGAGTGTTTTTGGAGCTTTGGGAAGCATTGGAAGATGCCAAGGATGGCGGATGCTATGGATTATAGCGGAATCTGGTAAGCTAGAAAAGAAAAAGGTTCGGCGCAACCTCGTTGGAGCAAGAAGCTTGGAGGGCTTAGGTACATCGGGTAGATTAGGCTTGGAGGGTCTATTACTGTTCATGTATCCTAACTACATTTTCTAGTGGATTATTGACCGCTTGGAGGGCGGCGGAGAGGTTTTACGTCGAGGGCTTCGGTTTCCTCTTCGATAACATATCGAGTGTTATCCTTGTGTTTGCATTTACTTTCCCTTTATCTTTGCCTTTTATTTTTTGCTGTTGATGTAATTTATAATTGGTTTAGATTGATTTCCAATTCTGTTTATAGCTTATGCTCATTTTCCGCACACTAGTTGTTTGTCATAAAGCTTGAATTGGTTAATTTGTATATTGGGGGTCTAAATGTTCAAGAGTGTTTTATACATTATTTGAACTTTCAATTGGTATCAGAGCGGGTACACTTGTTTTGGTTTTAATACCTAAGTATGATACTTGACCCCTTGTGTTTATTTGCCATGGATTGTGTTTTGTATGCCTCTTTGTATGATTTGGTTGGTGATGAATGTAACATGCCACGTGTTTATGAAAATGCCTCTATGAGTGTTAATCCTGATAAGTGTGATGACATGTTATTTGAATCTATGGGTGTTGTTGACAAACTCTTGAAGAAAAATGCTAAGAAGTTTCAAAAGAATTTGAGCAAGTTATTTTGTGAAAAGGATGATTTGATTGCTAAGCTCAATGAGTCCAACAAATTGGTTTAAATAGGGACTTGAATGCTAAACTTATTTTGTCTAACAAACATGTTGATGATCTTAAATTTGAAAATGAATCTCTTAAGATGCATGCCAAGTGTTTGATTGCTGAACCTGTTGCTAAAATGGAAGAAAATATATGTTGCAATCATGTTGTGGTATCTGATTTTGTGCCTAGCGTGTGTTCTACCTTAAAGGACAAATCGATGTACATTCCTCCACATAAAAGAAATCAAAAAGTGGAGAGAAAGGCTCTTAAGCCTAAGCCTCTGTTTAGGTCCCATTCTAGGGAATTGAGTGGATCTAAGTTTGTTCCTACTTGCCACCATTGCGGTGTGATCGGTCACATAAGACCTTAATGCTCCAAGTTAAAAAGAGAACAAACCTTTGTTGTTAGATCTCTTCCCAAAAAGCTTAGTGGACCTAAACACATTGTTTGTCACCATTGTGGTGCCTTTGGTCATCTAAGACCTCATTGCTTTAAGTTTCAAGCTCTTAAGAGAATCAAAAGAAAAGAGAAACTTGAGCTTTTTAGAAGTTGTGCTTTGAAAGCTAAACCGGTTTTGAGTGAAAATAGCATGTTGTTAAAGAAAATGTTTAATGCTCTTAACTCCTTAACTATGTGCATCTCCGGTTCTCATTCTTCCAACCCTCGTCTCACTTCTCTTGAGACACTCATTCCAAACAATCGTTCCGTTTGGATGAGGAAGGGTTCCTATGGTTGAGCTTTTGCTCTTTTGGTCTTTGATCTAATTCTTTCGATCTTTGTAGGACCCTTCATGCATTAAATGTCATATCTTCATGTATTTTGTGCATCTTGCATTTATTTGTATGCATTGTTTTGTTTTTGATCTTACTTTTATATTTCAGTTTTATGTGAGTAAAAAATTCAAAACCACATAAAAAGTGAAAATTTTAAAAAGTTTGATCGTATATGTTTGAGCACATATCACATGTGAGTTTGGCCTTGTACCTTTGTACAAATGGCTTTGTGCATTTATGAGCTTAGCTTGTTATTTTTGCACTTATATCTTTGTGGGAAAAATCTTGACATCTTTGTGTGATTGTTGTAAATCGATCTTCAAGCTTGTCATGAATGATTAGTCAATAGTCATGTTGGTTTTGATACATGCGTAGACTTGTGCTTATATCTCTTCCCACTCTTTTATTTTTATTACTTAAAGAGCTCAATAAATGTAAATCTCAAAATGAAAAGAGATAATGAGCTGCAAAAACCGTCGTACATACTCGTATTTGACTAGGAAAAAGGGAAAGCGACTTATATGAAAATCTATGATGTCCAAAAAGCCAAAGGCTTGTTCATCAAATTGAAATATCACAAATTTCAAGCATCGATCTCAAAATGAGATGTTTTGATTCAAAATGATCAAATGTTATGAATTGTAAAGAAGCCAAATGAAAAGCTTTATCGTATGTAATCATTTTCTTGTGGGAGGTCATATATGTTCATTTCTATAATTGAGATAGACCACTTGAATTAGTACTAGTTGTGTATGACTTGATTGAATTGATCATTGAAGCTTCACTCTAGACTAAGGAGTATTCCACATTTGATACACACACACACACAACACACATGCCTAATGTTCAATGAATGTCTTATTCATTTGTTAGATTGTACTTGTCTAAATGTGATGTGTGTGTGCTCAATCATATATGGGTTAATCCAAAAAGATTTTTGATCATTTTATATATTTTTGGAAGTGATTTTTATCACTCTTTGTATTCATGTTTAGTGCTTGCATTGTTTTTCATTGTTTAAACATGTTCTGTTTTGAAAAACAAGTGTCAGAATTTTTGGCTACTCATTTTGGCTACTCACGTGAGCTGCCAGCAAGCTACCAGTTTTGGCTACTCATTTTGGCGGCTTGCACCAGCGAGTTTAAGCTGCGAGTTCATACAGAGGGGTTTCGCGACTCACTCGCGACTCGGCTCGTGACTCGCCAGTCGCGAAACTCCCAGAATCAGCTTTTTAAAGAGCTTTTTTGTGGGAAACTTATTTTAAACCTCTCCCATCCTCTCTAAAACCCCTCTTTCAATATTTTTACATCAAAACTTAACCAATTTGAATGGTTTTTCATTCCATTAACATCTCTAAGGTAATTATAAACTCTTTTCATTATTTTTTATCCTTAGATTATATTTTGGAGAGTGTTGTGCTCTTGGTTGGGATTTTTATCATAGGGGTTGGGAAAACTTAATTTTTGTCAAATTTCTTCATGGGATTGGTTTCTTTTGTTGATTTGCATTGGATGTTGGCCCCTTGTGGCAGAAAGAACATGTATTAAGGGTGGATTTCTTGATGTTCATGCATTGTTTCACATTATTGTTCATAGTGTGCATGCTAGGTGTTTGATAAAATGCTTCTTAGGCATTTTCTCGCTTGTTTGGACTCCGATGAGTACCAAACTTTGGGGTTTCTCATGTTTCCTCATTAGAAACATGTTTGGTTCATTAATTGTGTATTTAACACACCTTGCCCCACATGTGCATTTTCCATGCATTGGTCATGCATTGCACATAGCCACCTCTTGCACACACCTTTACTACCCCTGTCATGCATTGGTCTATACCTTGCTTCTTCATCCTAGCATGTCATGTTTACCTTATGCTTTGTAACATTTTAATTTGTCTTAGGTTTGAGCCTCATTTTCTCATTCATCTCGCACCCCTCATGCATCATTATCATTGTTCGTTCCTTCATCTCTTGCCCTCTTTTTTCCTTGACCCTTTGTCTATTCCTGACAAAAAGAGGGAGAGTATACTCTAGAGAGTATACCGGAGTGTTTTTGTCATTTCTATATGACCCTTGTGCACATCCTTAGGGGGAGAAATTCTATTTCTCATGCACATTTATAGGGGGAGAGATATTCCATAGGGGTGATGCATATACCAAGGGGGAGAAGACATTGAGCTAATAAGAAAACTTTGTTTTGTTTATTCCTCTTTATATTTGTCTTCTTGTATTGCATCATGTTTGTGTTTTGGACATGCATATATCCCTATGCTATTGTGCTCCCTTGAATGCATGTTCGGATGATCATTTGTTTTGCTATGTGATCATTGTAGTCATTTCTATATGGCTGTTTTGGTGTATGATCAAGTTGCTCACATGTTTCACATCATGTTTACTTGATCACAATTTACTTGTTACATTATACTTGTCCTTTTATTATTTGCTTTACCTTGAGGGTCTAATGTATTTTGTGCAAATGTTTCAGGTTATAAGTATATATGTTCCTAGTGCATCACAGCTACTCATCATTTTGAAGGGGAGAAACTTTAAGCACTTTTAGTTTATATTGTTTAAGTTGTTATTCAGTTTTTTATGTTTGTACCCATGTTGCTTTTGTAAGCTTTTAGGGTTTGCTATCATTATCTGTAGGCTTTATGGTTTATACCGTGCTTTATGCAGCCTTTATGTTTTGTTAAATCAGTACTTCTAACTAAATGTCATGCATTTTCTTGTTAAGTACTGTCACTCATGTGCCCTTGTAGGATTGTTCCTAGATGCATATACTTAGTGTATTATGCATTGGTTGAGTGTTGGACATACAAGTAACTTACACTGTTCTTGTTAGCTTGTATGTTCAAGTGTTCATTCCAAGTGTGAATGAGCATTGTGATCATTACCTTGTAGTGATTACTTGTTTAATCAAGCCATGGTTTGTTTCTTAACTCCATCTTTGCTTGATCACTTTATGCCTGTGTCATATGCATTTCATGTTTTCTGCATACAATGATCATGGTGTATTGTTTTGTTTCAGGAGTTTCATGTTCATATGATTCAAGAGCTTCACAGCTTCTAGATTTAGGTGTGGGTGAGTTTTTCTATTGTTCCCAAACTCACGTTTAAGTCTAGAGTCTGTTTTAGGGTGTTTTGTCACGGAATAGCCAAAGGGGGAGATTGTAAGGTTGAATTTAATCAACCATGTGTTGGCTTTATTCCGTGACAAATTTGCTTGTAATATAGCACTTAGAAACCCTGTATTTAGGTGAAAATCATGTAAGGGTAGTGTGTGAGAGAGTGTGAAGAAATGCTTAAGATTGTGCAGTTAAGTAGGGACTCGCGGCTGGATCTTGCGGGATGCTCGCGGCTTGTAAGCCGCCAAAAGTTGCACATGCGCAGAGCATGCAGGGGAGCTGAATAGTCATGCCAGCTGGAGCACTACAGGACAAAAATCCAGACTGGCCATTCAGTTAGCTCGCGGCTTGAACTCGCGACTCAATTAAGTCGCCAGCCAGCCCTATTTTTGGAAAAACTAACTTTTCGCATTCCATTCTCACACCAGTATAAATACCTCTCATTCCCACAAAATATGTGTGGCTATTCAGAAAGAAAAACCTTAAGAGAGGTTTCTTCAAAACACCCACCCAATTAGAGAGAGCTACTCATTCTTAGAGAGAAATCTTTGTAGTCTCTTCTCATTCCCTTTCTCATTGTCACACCTATTGAGAGGAGATTTCTATCCAAACACTACCCACACCCTTTTAAAGTGTTGAGTGTTTTTGGAGCTTTGGGAAGCATTGGAAGATGCCAAGGATGGCGGATGCTATGGATTATAGCTGAATTCGGTAAGCTAGAAAAGAAAAAGGTTCGGCGCAACCTCGTTGGAGCAAGAAGCTTGGAGGGCTTAGGTACATCGGGTAGATTAGGCTTGGAGGGTCTATTGCTGTTCATGTATCCCAACTACATTTTCTAGTGGATTATTGACCGCTTGGAGGGCGACGGAGAGGTTTTACGCCGAGGGCTTCCGTTTCCTCTTCGATAACATATCGGGTGTTATCCTTGTGTTTGCATCTTCTTTCCCTTTATCTTTGCCTTTTATTTTCTGCTGTGGATGTAATTTATAATTGGTTTAGATTGATTTCCAATTCTGTTTATAGCTTATGCTCATTTTCCGCACACTATTTGTTTGTCATATAGCTTGAATTGGTTAATTTGTAAATTGGGGGTCTAAACGTTCAAGGGTGTTTTATACACTATTTGAACTTTCATAGGTGTTTTTAATACTTCAAGAAACAAGGTTTCAAGATCAAGTGTTGAAGTCATTCAAGTTTGTCCAAGAAACAAGCTAAATAGTGCAGATTCATTAAAGCTCGATAGTCACATCTATCGAGCTTAAGAAAGTTGTTTTAGCCCGTGTTCTCAACACCTGCTCGACAGCTTCTTGGTACTTCCTATCTGTCGAGGTTTAAGAAAGAAATAGAAATTTTGATCTGTTTTCTTAGAATCCGTGAATGTGTCTTTGGGCCTTCTTTTCTCCTAACCCTAGACATATAAAAAGATTATTTTAAGAGTCGTCAAACTGTTCACAAGTTGCACAAGTGTTGAGCAAAGTTTGTTCAAGCAAATTGTGACCGGAGACAAAATTTGCTCTAGTTCATCATTCTTGAAGAAATTGCTATGTGTGTGCATCGTAGGGTTTTGTGACTAAGCATCTTCTTGATCTTTTTCGTTGGGATGAACTAAAGAACTTTGTAGCCAACAAGCTTCTCTAGTTGGTGGTTGAAGTTGCATACTAGGATCCGCGCATTGGTTAGTCATGTACTTGGGAGTCGTGCATCGAAATGAGAAATTGTCACTATACAACAAGTCCAATTGGGTATTGAGGTAAGGGTTCAACTGTAGGTTGGTATAAGATACTAGGATTTCTTTACTTCTAACAACTTGTTGTGATAATAATGGAATTTTGGGAGTGGTGACCTGAAAATCACCCGGTGGGGTTTTTTTCATTAGGTTTTCCCCATTCGTAAACAAATCACCGTGTCAAATTTATTTTCCGCTGCATACTTAGTTTATTGGTGATTTGTTTGTACTACCATGCGTTTGCATGTTAATTAACTTAATTAATTCACTTGGCTAAATTAATTGGCTAATTTATCACGAGGGGTCAATTCGTTTTTGGCCTATCAAGTGGTATTAGAGCAGGCACACTTTGATTAGGGTTTAATCTTTGTTGTGTTGATCCATTAACCCCTGTTGTCATGGCTACAACCAGTTTGATGAGATCTTTTAATTCAAATACATCTTATTTTCTTAATCTTTGCTTGTTTAAGTGTTTTAGAAAATACAAGTCTAAAAGTTATTTGAATTCACTTGTGATGACCATTGTAAAAGATCTCAGTTTGCCTATGAAGAAATAGACTGTCTCAGAATGTAAATGTGTAAAGGAGTTCATCTGAGAAGAATGAAAATTAAAGGTTTAGCTCGTAAAAGGCAGATGAGAGAAAGCACTATTCCTACTGATCTGTCATCTAAGCACGAAGTGCGTTTTATGATGAAGTCCGCATTTAAAGTGATGGATACGTGTTTGTGGTACCTTGATAGCAGTTGCTTAAGACACATACTGGAGCTCTCTTCAAGGTTTTCGAGTCTAAAAATGGTGGCAATGTCACTTTTGGTAAAGGGAGCAAGTCATAAATTAAAGGAAAGGGAATCATTTCTCTACCTAGACTGTCGGACATTGCAAATGTTCTATATGTGGAAGGTTTGAGGGTGAACCTGTTGAGCATAAGTCAAATATGTGATCAAGACTTTATGGTGTTATTCTCAAAAGGAAAGTGTCTTGTCATGGATGAGTCTAGAAAGAAACTCATAAGTGGTGTTCGCACTCTAGACAACTGTTATGGATTGGTTCTTGATGCTGATATTGTGTGCAATAGCATTCGTTTGCCAAACGAAGATCTATGGCATCAACGGATAGGACATACTAGTTACAAACATCTCTCTATTGTATCTAAGCATGAATCAGTCTTAGGGATACCAAAACTTAGTAGAATAAGCAATGTAGTGTGAGGACCATGTCAGCTTGGGAAACAGACGAAAGTTAAGCATCCGGGCATTCAGACATCAGCTACATCTAGACCATTGGAGTTTTTACATCTGGATCTTATGGGTCTAACTAGAACTGAATCTCTTGGTGGTAAGAGATACATCATGGTTGTGGTAGACGATTTCACTAGGTATACTTGGGTCATTCTCCTACAATCCAAGTGTGATGCTCCTGAGCACATTAAAGTTTTGTGCACAAGACTGTAGAATGAAAAGAGCCTGAAGATTGATCGAATTTGAAGTGACCATGGTAAAGAATTCGAGAACTCGTATATGGAGTCCTTTTGCACAGGATTAGGTATATCTCAAGAATTCTATGCCCCTATTACTCTTCAGCAGAATGGTGTAGTAGAAAGGAAGAACAGGGTTATTCAGGAGATGGCCAGAGCCATGTTACACAACAAGGATGTGGCTAGAAACTTGTGGGGAGAAGCCGTTAACACTGCCTGTCATACAGTTATTAGGGTGTACTTCAGACCCAGTACCAAGAAGACTCCATATGAGTTATGGAAAGGAAGGAAGCCAAATGTGAAGTATTTCAGAATCTTTGGAAGTACTTGTTTCATCCTCAAGGATAGAGAGAATGTGGGAAAGTTTGATTCCCGGAGTGAGGGCTGCTCCTCCACAAGCAAGGCTTATCGGGTATACAACAAAAGAACCATGAAGGTAATGGAGACAGTGAATGTTGTTATTGATGAGTCTTCAGATTCTGGTTCTGAGAAAGGTATTGAGGAATTCCCCAAATAATTTCTTCTTCCTGAGCCTAAGGAAGTTCAAGAAATTGTTGAACAAGAACCTGCATCTCCAAATGCTCCCGGTACTTCCAGTGTTGTGGAAGATTCTGTAAATATACCCATTTCACCAAATTCTCAATCTTATGAAGAGAAAGGACCTTCATCCAGGGTAAAATTAAATCATCCTCTAGAAGTTATTGTGGGAAATATGAATGAACTCACATTAAGGAAATGTACAGTTGATAAATGTGTTGCTAACTTTGTGTCTTATTCTTGTTATCTGTCACAAGTTGAACCCACAAATTTTGAGGAAGCTCTTCATGATGAAAGTTTGGTTGAAGCAATGCATGATGAACTCCTTCAGTTTTAGAGGAATAATGTCTGGACCTTAATACCTAGACTGGAGGGCGAGCACATCATCGGCACAAAGTGGATATTCCGTAATAAGACTGATGAGGAGGGCAATATGATTCGCAACAAGGCTCGGCTTGTAGCTTAAGGATACTTACAAATGGAGGGAGTAGACTATGACGAGACATTTTCCCCAGTTGCACATATGGAGTCCATCAAATTCTCCTTGCACTAGAATGTCAATTGAAGTTCAAACTTTACCAGATGGATGTAAAGACTGCTTTCTTAAATGGGCTACTTAAAGAAGAAGTCTATGTGGCTCAACCAAATGGATTCATTGATCCACACTTTCCAAATCATGTGTTGTACCTCAAAAAGGCACTTTATGGCTTAGAGCAAGTCCTTAGAGCTTGGTATGATTGACTCACACAATACTTGGTATCACATGGGTTCACAAGAGGAAAATCTGATCAGACTCTCTTCATCAAAAAGGAAGATGGCAAGTTGACAGTTGCTCATGGCTTCTCAAAACTCATGCAAGAAGAGTTTGAGATGAGCATGATTGGAAAGCTGACTCACTTCCTTGGATTGCAGATTCGTTAACAAGATTTAGGTATATTCCTATCTTAATCTAAATATGCTAAAAATCTTGTGAAAAAATTTGGTTTGAAATCTGCTAGTTCTGTTAGAACCCCTATGAGCCCAAATGTTAAACTTATGGTGGACTTGTTAGGTAAAAGTGTAGATTCTTTTCTATATAGAAGAATGATAGGTAGTCTTCTTTACCTTACTGCTAGTAGACCTGACAAGAGTTACAATGTTGGAGTGTGTGCTAGATATCAGGCTAATCCCAAAGAGTCCCATATGACTACTTTAAAAAGAATTATAAAGTATGTCAAAACCACTGCTGAGTTCGGTGTGTGGTATAACAAGGACACAAATGATGTCTTAATTGGATATTCTAATGCTGATTGGGCTGGGAATACTGATGATAGAAAATGTACATTGGGGGTTGTTTTTATGTGGATAACAATCTTGTCTCTTGGATGAGCAAAAAGCAGAACTCCATCTCGTTATCCATTGTAGAAGCTGAGTATATCGCTACCGGTAGCTGTTGCACCCAACTCCTATGGATGCTAAAACTCCTCCATGATTATGGTATTTGTCAAAAGCATCTCACCATCTATTAAGACAATACAAGTGCCATCAACATCTCTAAGAATCCGGTTCAACATTCTCTAACCAAACACATAGAGATTCGACATCACTTCATTAGGGAGCTTGTCGAAGATTGTATTCTCACTCTTGAGTTTATTCACATTGATGATCAGAAGGCTGACTTGTTCACCAAACCTCTTGACAGCAAACGTTTTGAATTCCATGGATTGATCTCTTTCTCTCCCCCTTCTTCCTCATGCATTTGCATTTAGTTTTTATGCTTTGCTTTGTTTAACATGTTTTTGTTTGGTTATTTTTCAGTTTTGCTTTATTTTATTTTTCATATAAAAATAAAAAAAAATATTGAAAAATCAGAAAAATACAAAAACAGTGTGTTTTGTGTACATTGGTACTTGTGTACCTTGGATGGCCATTGAAACAAAGTTTTCTAAACTTTATATCTTTTGTAACTTAGATGAGTATCTCTATACACAACTAAGCAAGTGAGCTTTGTGGCTCTTGTTTGTGATGAGTAAGATTAAGTTATCTCTTGCACTTAACACTCGTATTACTCTTTTTGACGGGAAGGACTAGAAAATTCTAAGAGAAAGGCATAAATAACCATCTCACCATTGTTGCCTGCCAATCATGAAATGACATTTGTGTGTTTCGGCATAGCAAAATTGGAATGTCAAAAGCTTAACATAATTGGGTATTTCTTTTCTCTCTCTTATACGCCCATGCATGATTTGCTTAAAAAGAAAAATATGCAAAGAAAACTAAAAAGCAAGAAGATCAAAAATGCTTTTAAATATGATTGCAAGCGTGTATTCTAGGAGATGTGGGAGTTATAGGATGTACCTCGAAGGTGATAGTCCCCATCAAACAATTATGATTGTGTGTGAGTTAAAGTAATTTTCTCATATCTCAAATCATCATAACATGTATACATTATGCAATCTTGTGATATTTTGCACACACAACACGCAATATTCTTTGCTACTCTTGATACATGTGTAGGTACAATGTGATTTGGCCATCACAAGGTTTTACATGTGTTAATCTGTGCTCACTAAACTGTCTTGACTTATTCAACATGTGTTAATCTAAGCTTTTTCTTATCACAATCTCGACACCTTCTCAACACCTGGTGGGTTGATCGAGAAAGTTCCTATCCCCTCAATAGCTTCTCGACACCTAGTGGATCGATCGAGCCTCAACTCTTGTGTTTGATGTTTTGTACCTTGACACTTCCTCGACACCTGTATCTATCGATGGCCAAATCCTCGACACTTGGCTCGACACCTCTTGACCCCTTCTTCTGTTGAGATTTACTGAACCTCTAAAATATAGGTTTTGTGCGATCTGTTCTTCATTTTTATCGATCTCTCTCTTGATACCTTTGTCTCCTCACCTCCCAAAATACCTTCTCTCACTCCAAACCTCTACCAAAGTGATTTTCAAGCTTTTTCTACACTTGGTAAGTTTCTTCTCCTTCATTTACATGCAATTCATGTTTTAAAACCTAGGATTTGGGGTTTTTGAGAAATTTTGGGGTTTTTCCAAATTGATGAGTTATTGTTGAAATTTTAGGATGGGTTTTCACTTAAATGAGTTTAAAATCTCATGCATTGCATCACATAAGCATTATAGCAGTATTATCATGCATTTAGATGTGTGCAAATTGATTGTGTGCTGGTACGATTGGATTGGGCTGAGCCCATGATGCAATTTACTTTGCATGTCACATGTTCATGCATTTCCCATGCATACGTACTCCATTTCAATATACTTGCTATATTTGAATTGTTTTGGAGCTTTTCTGATTGTCTTTCTTTCTCTCCCTTTCTTTCTATTTACGTTAGTTGTGTCTATGGCACCTAAGCGTAAATTTACTCCGTCCCAGAACCCTTTGCGTTCTAGGGCATCGTCTTCGTCTTCTGATCCTATTTCTTCTCATATTTGGTTCCGTGATGAGGATGCCCGACAAGCTTTCTCGGAGAACTTTTCCCGATGAGGCATTCATTCTGAACACCAAGTCATTCTGGCGGACTTCGCCGACACCGACCTTCCCAATGTCATTCACAGTTGGGGATGGGAGTCACTGTGTGATGTCTCGATCACCTGTCCTCTCATGCTTATCCAGGAGTTTTACTCCAACATGCATGAGATTGATTGTTCAGTACCTCTTTTCTTCACTCGCGTTCGAGGTACACGCATTCCTATCACACTGCAGCTTGTTGCGGATGTGCTTCGGGTTCCTAGGTTAGAGTTCCCTGGCTACCCTGGTTGTAAGCACATGTGGACTGTGTCCAAGGATGAGCTCAAATCCACTTTTTGTGAGCGTCCTTCAAAGTGGGGTGAGCCCCAGTTCACTTACTGTTCGGGCTTTGCAAAAGGCCCTCAGTTTTTGAACATGGTGATGACCTTTGTACTCCATCCTCTCTCTCATTATAACTCCATTACAGAGCCTCGTGCTCGGTTTTGGTTATCTCTCCTTGAACATTTTACTATTGATTTCCCTTCTTATTTTATCCTTTCCATTATAGATGTTAATCTGGATTCGGTGTCCCGTGATAAGCTCATCTTTCCTTCCGCTATCAGGAGGATATTACGCCATTTTTTCGTCCCTTTTCCTGTGTTCGACCACTTCACTCATATTTATGCCATAGATTATACTACCGTTAAACGTAGTGAGGCGCAGTTTAGGTCACGACAGACGGATTTAGCTGCTCCTCCCTCCCGTTCAACTCTTTCTCGATCTGTTCAATCCACATCCGCTCCTTCCTCTTCCACGAGCGATGTGTCACTAGGAGACATCATGGCGTAGCTTCAGCGCATGGATGCTCGCCTAGATACACTCTTTACAGAGTTGTATCAGGTGAATGTCCGTGTTGGCCGCATTGCTAGATGGTAGGCGATCATAGGCGGTTTTGCTTCTGAGGCTTCTCCTACACCTCCTCCAATGGCTTCTGATTCTGATTCTGAGGATGAGGATGATGACGATGGTGATGATGATGATGCTTTTGATGATGATGATGATGGAGATGCCTACCTCTATCGATGAGATGTCTACTTGACACTCTACCCTTTGTCACTCGTGACAAAAAGGGGGAGTAGTTTTGGTATATGAGAGTAGTCATACTTAGGGGGAGAGTTAGTATAGGACATTTTTGTTAGGGGGAGTGTTCATATCTTGAGGGATGTAGTGAGGATTTTATGTATCTTTTTTTTCTTCTTTTATAGATACATTGTTCTTGTACCTTAGGTCTTGTGACCATTTATTGACATACATGGTACTTATTCTTCTCTATATGTGCATGTATGTTTTTCTTTCACCTACCCTTTACTTGTGTTGTTTCTTTTCTATCTTTATACATATGTTTCCTATTACTTGTATGCAATTTATTATTTCTATTTCACACAAAGATGCCTTGATGAGTTTTGTTTAAAGTGTTTTAGAAATACAGGTTGTCAAAATCTACTTGCCATAAACTCTCTTCTTGCAAAGTTTTTCAAGAGTTTGTGTTAGGATATATTTTATTGTATTCAACAAGTGAATATGAGTTGAGTGATTTATGACTTCTCTCATATATTCATTTGTTTGTTGTGGGTTTGTCACGGATTGCCAAAGGGGGAGATTGTTAGGACATATGTGATTCACTTGTTAGGAACATATGTTACTATTTTATGTAATTGGCTAATCCTTTGACAAAACGCACTTTACTTGTAATTGGGTAGATTTAGGTGTTCTTAATAATTCAAGAAACAAGGTTTCAAGATCAAGTGTTGAAGTCATTTAAGTCTGTCCAAGAAACAAGCTGAATAGTGCAGATTCATTAAAGCTCGATAGCTGGCTCGACAGTTACATCTATCGAGCTTAAGAAAGCTATTTTAGCCCGTGTTCTCGACACCTGCTCGACAGCTTCTCGACACCTCCTATCTGTGAAGGTTTAAGAAAGAAACAGAAATTCTGATCTGTTTTCTTGGAATTTGTGAATGTGTCTTTGGGCCTTCTTTTCTCCTAACCCTAGACATATAAAAGGATTATTTTAAGGGTCGTCAAAGTGTTCACAAGTTGCATAAGTGTTGAGCAAAGTTTTTTCAAGCAAACTGTGACGGAGACAGAATTTGCTCTAGCTCATCGTTCTTGAAGAAGTTGCTGTGTATGTGCACCGTAGGGTTTTGTGACCAATCATCTTCTTGATCTTCATTGTTAGAATGAACTGAAGAACTTTATAGCCAACAACCTCCTCTAGTTGGTGATTGAGGTCGCATACTGGGATTTATGCATTGGTTAGTCACGTACTTGGGAGCCATGCATCGAAAGGAGAAATTGTCACTATAGAACAAGTCTAATTGGGTATTAGGGTAAGGGTTTAACTATAGGTTGGTATAAGGTATTAGGATTCCTTTACTTGTAACCGCTTGTTGTGATAATAGTGGAATTTAGGGAGTGGTGACTTGAAAATCACCTAGTGGGGTTTTTGCTGTTAGGTTTTCCCCATTCGTAAATAAATCACCGTGGCAAATTTGTTTTCCACTACATACTTAGTTTATTAGTGATTTGTTTGTGCTATCACGCATTTGCATGTTAATTAACGTAATTAATTCACTTGGCTAAATTAATTGGTTAATTTATCACAATGGGTCAATTCGTTTTTGGCCTATCATATTTGATTTTTAAATAGTTTTTATGTTTGTATTTGTGATTAAAATGAGTCTGGATGTTACAATGGGTCATGAGCCGTACTCACAACCTATCCAAGCATTAACAATAGCAACAATGACAATGACACCAAGGTACTCTAAAGTCTTTATCCCTGACTTGGCTATGTTTTTAAAATACTTTTGCAATCACTTTGGTCCTGCACATCTACTTCTCTATTTGGTAACCAAATTTGGGCCTATTTATGGAGCTAAATTTCAGTTTCTTTGTTATTTGTATATATCAGTATATATTATATCTTGATGTTGTTTAGTCATTTTATCTTCAATCATAATTGCAAGTTGTTTATGAAATCCTTGATTTGAATGGAATTGTCTTATAGTGGTTTGTAAGTAGATTTTAATACGGTAGAAACATAAAGTCAAATTTCCATTTTAAATGTTGGGTATGATTAGGCGCACATCAATCAATCATTAGAACTTAAAAGGAAGTTAGAGGATTTGTAATATAAATGCATAGACCCAGAAGATAGTTGGAGAGGATTGCATAATCTGATGATGGTGGTGGCAACAATGTTCCCACATCAAGTAATTTTTGACTTTTTTCATCTTATTATTGCAATTTTTTACTAAAAGCACTGTTTGTTTGTTTTTTTTTTGGTGTGCTTTAGTTTCAAATTTTCAATTGATGGTTTCAATGTTTTATATACTTCTATGGTTTGAAGAATACTTCTTTAATGATTATATAAATAAAAAAAGAGATTAGTGGTGCTGGCATTGTAGAATTCAACAAGTCATGGATTATAGAGCGCCTCTATGCACAAATTTACTAATATATTGTTTGGTTTGTTATCCGCTCATCCAATAACACCCTTGATATCCTTGCTTTAGGAGGTACAAAACAATGCAAAAAAGCTTGACGAGCTAAAACTTTGAAAGTTGCTTCATTCTATTCTCTTTAAATATTATGATTATTTGCTGGCGATATTTTCACTTTATGGTGTTTTTAAAACAGGACTGCTTTTGAAGCAATTTGTATCTATGTTAATGGTGTAAATACTGAGAATGATTAATAATAATGCTATGGAAGATTTATATAAAATCATGACTCTAACTTTTGTTAAGGGCTACAAAAGTAGGAAATGAAAATTATGGGATTCTTCTTTGTAGACAACCATTTGTTCTTGAAGTGAGAAGCCAACATTTCATTGGAAACTAGGTAGTACCATCCTTATAAAAGTATTCAACAGACTTCTCAATTCAACCATAGAACCCTTTATCCCATCCTCAAATGTTTTTCCTTCTCTTGAGATGCTATATAAAATGTCTCAAAAATCTGCATTGCACACTATTTTGAATAACTTTCTGCATTGTTTTTAAATAACATTTTGTAAACCAATTTTCTATTTCGTATGTCAAGTTCTGTAAAAGGAACAATGTGAGTTTGTTTGTGTTGGTTGAAAAATTCTAATTTTTTAAAGATAGTGAGTGGTTTCATTTCGTTCATCAACTGATTAGTACCAAATTATTTCTCAGAAACTTTGCCACAACAATATATTAGTAAAAAATTTGTAGTTTATTCCTTTCTTTATTTGTTTGCATTGATTGAAAATTTCTAGAATTTTTATCATAAAATTTCTGGAATTTTTAGTATAAAATTTTTGGAACACACTAGAATTTCAATCTCTAACTCTCTTCTTCTAATTTTTAGATTCTCCTTCCTAGCCTCAATATCAGACCGTTCGTTTTCGGTAATTGGGTGAGATTACGTGCAAATCTGAATTTGGTTTATAATTTTTCCTATTCTTTTTCCTTTTAAAAAACAATTCGATGAATTTAGAGATGTTGATCAAGTGTGTTATGATGTTTGTAATGTTTGGGTGCATGCCAAGTGTGAGAATATTTCTAGCAAGCTTTTCAAGGTGTGCTTAATACACTTGATTTATGAATTGTGATGTCAATTTTTGTTCCTGTCTTATATGTGTTTACTCATTGACATGTGTATGGTTTAAAGGATCTAGAGAATGTAGATTACTATTGTGCAGATTGTAAAGCGAAGTCTAATTATGAGTTATCAGCTTCAGAAAAATGCCTGCTAAATGTGAAGTATGTGTGTCCTTTTTTGTCTGTATGTGTGTGTGCGTGTGCGCGCAATTCTTTTGCCTCCAGTTGATTTTTGGGGCAATTGCATATTTGACTTTATAGACTAAGGAGTTTATCATCAAGTTTTAAGCCTAATTTTGTGACAATTTTTGAAGTAGATCTTTATAAATAGTGGACAAAATGTTCTACCTGAGAAGGTAGCTGTGGTGTGCAATGGCCTGGAAGGAACATATATTCCAAACCTTCATATGTAAGCCTTGAACTCATTTCTAAATATTTTTCTTTAACATTTTTTTAGGACCTTTATGCACTCCTTTCTCATCACCACATTCATTTTCTTCTTATGCAATCCTTACAGCAACTTTCTGTTTGTTTTGTTGAAGGATTCATTAAGATGTTTCTTTATTATTTTATTTTCCCCTCATCTTAGAGTTATGTGCAAGTGTAGTTCGAATGGGTCAAAGAAGTATACACCTAGAAGATCAAATTCTACCTGAATTGTTATTAGGAATTTTCATTTTCTAGGTTTCGTTACTTTTTTATTTTTCAATTAGGTGGCACTCTCCATATCTATGTAAAGAGGTCAGTATTTTCTTTTAACCCTTTATGTTTTTGTCAATCTTTACACCAACTTGGGCAATTCCATTAAGACAAAGAAACCAATGATGTTTCATAGTTCTCAGAAGGATAAGATCAAGGACTCATGTTGAAGGTTGAGCAAGTTTGGATTGTAGCTGTTGACTCAGGCAGAGATGCAGAGTATCGGAACAGAGCAATGGAAGAATTGTAGCTATGACTGTATAAACGACATTGTTTATATTTAAAATAGCTATGCTACCTGTACTTTAGGATTAGTTTAATTCATAGCTATTATTTATGTACACGTGTATTAATCTGATTGGTTGTAGAGGCTAGATCCGTATATTGTGGAGTTAGTAAGAAGTTAGTTACTCTTAGGCTTTGTATAAATACCTGATCTACTTTCATTTTCTTTCAATGCAATATAGAATTCTCTTATCAAATTCTCATAATAGTTACTTTGTTGTCTCAAATGACATAGTGCCTCAATGAAAGAGCTAGCAAGATGCTTTAAAATATTAGCGCCTGAAAAGCTCAAAATTCCATTTTTGACAATTTTGAGTCCAACCTTAGGAACAAACTTTGGTAGCCATGGTATGACTCCACTGTGCAGGTTAACCCTTGTTAGGATTGCATTGGTGGATTTATGTGTAGCTGGATTCGAGGTCAGCTAGGCCTCCAAGATAGAGAGAGAAGATAACAGAGGAAAAAGAAAAGAAAAAGTTTCATTGAAGAATACAATTTGCTTGATTGTCCATTATACAACTCACTAGTCTCTTATACAACTCTAAGACAACTGTCAAGACCCATCAGTCCCTAACTAACTCTAACTAACTTGCACAATCAATAACCAGCTCTAATGTATCTCACATGTGAACCTTAGGCACGTATACTCACTGCTGCATCAAAGAAAACTAGGACAAATCTCCTTAAGAAAGGCTTAAATACCTGATTCATTAAGGATTGGAAGGTGGAAGGAGCATTGGTTAAGCCAAAAGGCATTACCAAGAACTCATAGTGACCCTTATGTGTCCTAAAAGTTGTCTTGGGTATATCTTCATCCTTCATTCTGATTTGGTGGTACCCAAACCTCAAGTCTAGCTTAGAAAACATAACAGCCCCATGCAATTCATCCAACAACTCATCAATAATAGGGATAGGAAACTTATCCTTGACAGTGATAGAGTTTAATGTCCTATAATCAATGCACATTCTCCATGAGCCATCAGCTTTTCTAACCAACAAAACAGGTGAAGCAAATGGACTGTTGCTGTCTTTAATTGATCCAACTGACAGAAGCTCCTTCACAATTTTTTCTATTTCATTTTTTTTGATAAAATGTGTATCTAAAGGGCCTTTGGCATACCGGCTGGGCACCTTCCTTAAGGGTAATAGAATGCTCATGACCCCTCAGTGGAGGTAATTCAGTAGGAGTCTTAAAGACTTGGCTAAACTCTTGCAATAGTGTTTCCACCTCAGCAGGAAGTTTACTTACTGCATCAATTGAGTCTACCCCATCAATCTTTAACAATAACCCTCTCTTCACTGAAGCATTAAAGAATTTCTTGCCATCCACAAAAGAAGAATCTGAATTGGAGTTTAGACCTTACAACAAAACCTACTAATTCCTATACCAAAAACTCATAGTCAACAACTTAAAATTCCATTGGATTTTACCTAAGGTACTTAACCACTGAGTACCTAAAACTTCATCACAGCCACCTAATGCCAAAACATGAAAGTTGATACAGAATTTCACTCCTTGGACTATCACAGGTACCTCACTACAAAGTCCTTGAGTTTTAACAATTTCACCATTAGCTACTTTGACCTCCAACACCTTTGTAACATCTACCTTTAGTTGTAAGCTACTGAACCAGGATGCATCCACAAAATTGTGAGTGCTACCCGTGTCTATCAAAATCACTAACCTATCTCCATTTACTCTTCCCTTCACCCTCATTGTGCCAGGTGTAGGTGTTCTTGTAATAGCATACAAGGTAATCTCTACCTCCTCATCCTGATTAGATTGAACACCCTTATCCATTTTATGAACCACCCCACTATTCACATCCTCATCCAATTTTGTTATCCTCATACCAGAATTATCCCCATTAGGAACCAATTCAATTCCTTCCAAAATAAAGAGCCTAGCATTCCTACATTTATGTGCAGGCCCCCATTTCTCATCACAATTGTAACAAAGTCCCTTTTTCTCCTTTCATCCATCTGTGCAGGAGTTATTCTCTTAATGGGTATACTAGACTTAGTTTCTACCACACCATTACTTTTAGGCAAACCCAAGATAGAGTTCTTACCTGAATCTTGTTGATTCTTCATATTCCTGCTGCAACTCATCACATATTCTTCTTGTATTTTAGCCAATCCAAATGCTGCATTCAAGGATTAAGGACTAAGCATTCTCATTGACAAACGTATCTCATCTTTCAACCCACTCAAGAAGCAGCTCAGCTTGTGCATTGGAGAAAGCCCTTTGATCCTGTTTGATACTGCTTCAAACTCTGCTTTATACAAGGCTATTGTGGTGGTCTGCCTCAGCCTTGTTAATACCTCTATAGGATCATCATAAGCCGTTGATCCAAATCTTACATGTAAAGCCTGCACCATGGATTCCCAATCAGAAAATATCCCAGCTTCCTCTACTTCTTGGAACCATATCAATGCCTCCAATTCCATGTGGAAAGAAGCTATCATTAGTTTTTCTGCAATTGGAGTTTGATAGTAACCAAAATACTGATTAGCCTTGCAAACCCAATTGGCTGGATCAACACCAGAAAATTGAGGGAAATCCAACTTCACAGATTTGGCGATTGACAAGGTTGAAGAATTGAGAATTGAATTTGATTGCACATTTCTCTATGGTGAATGTTGATTTCCATCTATGGAATTAAGCTTTTGCAAGATCACATTGATGTTCTGATTCATTTCGTTCAGAGTTCTGGTAAGAATGCTCTGAATCTTTTGTATTTCTTGGATGTCCTTGTTATGGTGGTCAGAGGTAGTTCGAAGAGAAGCAATAGCTTCATTCATTGTATTCATGGCAGCAGGAACGATGCTTTGATACCACTTGTTAGGATTGCATTGGTGGATTTATGTGTAGCTGGATTCGAGGTCAGCTAGGCCTCCAAGATAGAGAGAGAAGATAACAGAGGAAAAAGAAAAGGAAAAGTTTCATTGAAGAATACAATTTGCTTGATTGTCCATTATACAACTCACTAGTCTCTTATACAACACTAAGACAACTGTTAAGACCCATCAGTCCCTAACTAACTCTAGCTGACTTGCACAGTCAATAACCAACTCTAATGTATCTCACATGTGAACCTTAGGCACTTATACTCACTGCTGCATCACTGCTCACTGCTGCTGCATCACTGCTGCATCACATCCTGCATCACTGCTGCATCCCAGCTTGCACAGCCTTGCATCACAGCCTGCTCTACACCCCAACACCAGCACCCTCTTATTGTACAACATACAAACCCTTATTACACATCATATTTATTACACCTCATTCCAACTACACTTAACAACCCTATCCTTTAAGAACTTTCTCGTGCATCGCATGGGTTAGCGACTAGTTGTTACTATACATGTCATCTCCTTTTTTAATCTTCTTTCCCTCATTTTTGTATAATTTCTCTATTATTCCCTCTGTTAGGGTCATATTTTCTATGTAAATGGTTGATTCTTTGACAAAACGCACTTTACTTGTAATTGGGTTGATCTAAGTTGATTTTAATGTATTAAGAAGTTTGTTGTTCAAACATATCAAGTGCTATCATTAAAGACGTGAAGGTTGATCCAAGAAACTAGTGAAGAAAAGATATTTCATTAAGTCTCGACACAAGCTCGACAGATACAGCTATCAAAGATTAATGGATAAGCTCGACACAAGCTTGATCTATCGAGATCTACAATTTCAGAATTTCCAAATCTGAAATTTGGCCCATGATGACTTGATTGGTTAGGGTTTCTCTTCTTATAACCCTAGTCATATATAAGGCTTATTTTAAAAGTCATTATACACAAAAAAGAGACCTAGAACTCATATACTTTGCAAGAAGCTATTGAGTTTTGTGCACCTTAGGGTTTTGTAATCAAGAGCTTCCTGATCTTCATCATTGATGAAGTAAAAAACTTTGCAGCCAACAATAATCATTGAAGTTGCTGGAGTTAGTCAAGTACTGGGATTCGTGCGAAGGAGTTAGTCACATATTAGAGATTTGTTCAACAAAGGAAAGAAGACTACTAGAATATTAAGTTCAATTGGGTATTGAAGCAAAGGTTCAACTGTAGGTTGGTATATTGGGATAGGCTAAAGTAGTGGTAGAATTCTTCATACTTGTAATCGCTTGATTCTTCATTAGTGGATTCTTGCGAGTGATGACCTTAAATTCACCCGGTGGGATTTTTACCTTGCGAGAGGTTTTCCCATTTGTCAACAAGTCACCGTCTCAATTTATTTTCCACTACATTTAGTTTATTTGCTAATTTTTTGGTACCTCCACAATTTGCATGTAATTTGACTTAATTGATCAACTTGGTTAATTGAATTAATTAATTGTGGTGAATCTATTTTAACCCAACGAGTGGTATCAGAGCAAGCACACTCTGATCAGGTTTTAATCTTTGCTGTGTGATCCATTGACCCCTGTTGTTATGGATCATGGACAATCGTTGATTATACCTCCTTTATTTGATGGTATTAATTATTCATGCTGGAAGGTACGTACGAGAGCTTTTTTGTAGTCTTTAGATGAAAAGTTATGGTTGACTGTCGAGATTGGATGGACTAAACCTACGGATCTACCAGCGTCTTAGGATGATGACAAGATTAAAGCTGTAAATTTCAACAGTTGAACATTGAATGCCTTGTTTAGTGCTATAACTAACGAGGAATTTAAAAGAGATCTCATCCACTGACAATGCCAAGGAAGCATGGACAATTCTTCAAAACACCTATGAAGGCACTAAAGTTGTGAAAGATTCTAAGCTTCAAAGGCTCACTACTAGCTTTGAAGAAATAAGGATGGATGATGATGAGTCGTTTGATGAATTCTATACCAAACTCAAAGACATAGTGAATTCAGCATTGAACTTAGGCGAACAGATTCCAGAGCCTAAGATCTTACGGAAAATCCTCAGATCTCTTCCATAGCAGTTCTATGCTAAGATCATTACCATAGAAGAATCAAAGTACATTGACACCATTCCTTTGACAAAGTTGATTGGGAATCAACAAACCTATGAATTAGGTTTAGTAAGGATTGGCAAGGGAAGCAAGAGCAAGAATATCTCTTTAAAAGCCAAGAATGATGAAGACGATGAGTTGTCTGAAGATGAGAACTCAAAGTTTAAATCTTACATTACCAGACAATTCAAGAGGTTCATCAAGAATGCGAATATCAAGGCAAATGACAAGGATCGCAAACAATCTGGACTCTTTCAATTTAAGTCTCAAGATAAATTTAGAAGAGAATCCAAAGAAGTTGGACAAAGCAGTAACAAACCGGCTGGTCCAAAATGCTATAGGTGTTAAGGGTATGGACACATGAAGCAAGAATGTCCTACTTATCTCAAATCAGTTGGCAAGAGCAAAGCCCTAGCTGCCACCTTGAGTGATACCGAACCTGAAGTAGATTCAGATGATAGTGATCAAGAAGAAATAGTCAGCGCCTTCATAGCTACTATTGATTCTTCCAAGGAATCCAAATAACTGGTTGATGAGGAAGGGGATCTAATGGAGTCCAAGTTTAAAAAGATGGTTGAAAAAGATGATATCTATATTGCCTGCTCAAAGCTTTACAAGAATTCTATAAGCATGAAAAGCTTTATAGGCTAGCTACAAGGAATCTGAGTGAAGTGGAGCTGGAACGAAAGGAACACTCCACTAAAGTTGATGAAGCAACTCAAACCATCAGAGCACTACGGTTTGAAAACAACTTCCTAGCTGAGAAGACCAAGAAACTGGATGCTGAGCTGTTTCAGGTGAGAGCTCAATCAAGAGCTAAGCTAGATGAATTGTTAAATTTCCAAAAGGCTCCATCTAATAAAATTGGTCTTGGGTATGATCACTCTCTCTCTTCTTGTAGTACTTCCTCTAGTGCTTTAAATAATGTTTTTTTTTTTTTTGTTCCTCCTGCTTCTAATGCTAGACCTGAGATAATTGAGCCCAAAATTGAAATTGTTATTGAGGATAAGCATGATAAGGGTAAATCCATTCTAGGATCACCCCCTAAGGTTGTTAAGAAAGAAACTAAGCAGAACAATCATCGCTCCACTAATAAGAAGTCTTAAGAGAAGAAACCTCACTTCTGTCATCATTCTGGAGCATCGGGACACTCTCATCCGAATTGCTATCAGTGGCTTGCTGCTTAACAAAGCAATAGTGTGTCACCCTTTGGAAGCTGAAACCAACTTCAAAACTCATTGGCTTCTTCTATGGAACTTCTAAAGGCCATGTCGTTCTTGACAAACTTCAACGGGTTTAATCCTCCTTCTTATTCACCTAAGCAGAGGTTTCAGAAAAATAAAGCCTCTTTTCCCTCCAAATCTCCTGTTTGGAAGGAAAAAAACTCCTTTAAGTGATTCATTCACTTATCTTGCATCTCTTGTATGTTTTGTTTTGTTTTGAGTCAGCTTAGTTTTTATTGCTTTTTGCTATGCTAGTTTTTTTATTTTTTATTTTTTTTATTTATTATTATTGAAAGTTCAAAAACGTGTATAAACACCTTTGAACGTTTAGACCCCCAAATTACAACTTATCCAATTCAAGCAATATGTCAAACAACTAGTGTGCGGAAACTTAACATATGCTATAATATGGAATAGGTAAAAACTATCTAAGCCAAAACAAAAGATAATCCACAGCAGATAATAAAAAGGCAAAGATAGAGAGGAAGGAAGATGCAAACACAAAGACAACACACGATGTGTTATCGAAGAGGAAACCGAAGCCCTCGGCGTAAAACCTCTCCGCCGCCCTCCAAGCGGTAAACAATCCACTAGAAAATACAGTTGGGATACATGGACAGCAATAGACCCTCCAAGCCTAATCTACCCAGTGCACCTAAGCCCTCCAAGCTTCTTGCTCCAACGAGGTTGCGCCGAACCTATTTCTTTTCTAGCTTCCCGGATTCCGCTACTAGACCGTAGCATCAACCAATAAAGATTGGTTCCTTCCTAATTGCTTCCCAGAAATCCAAACAGCTGTCTCACAGTGATGATGATGGTGAGAACCAGGTTTGGTATAATGGCCTCTCAAGGATTTGGCAATGGAGAGGAAGAGAGATGAGGAATTTGAAGAGACTCTAATGTATAGATTGTGGGTGAATCAATCTTGTTTTTCTTTAGGGTTTCTCTCTCAAAATTCTCTCTGGAAGCTCTCTCACAATTGTGGGTAAAAGGGATATTTATACTGGAGTGGGAGAGGAATGTGAAACGTCAGGTTTTTACAAAACAGGGGTGGCTCGCGGCTTGACCTCGCAGCTTAACTAAGTCGCGAGATCCAGTCGCGAGATAACCGCATGGCCAGTTGTCCTGTTTTGTCCTGTAGTGCTCCAGCTTGCATGACTGTTCACCTTCCAGCATGCTTGGCACGTGTGCTGCGTCTGGCGGCTTGAAGCCGCGAGTCACCCGCAAGTCCCAACCGCGAGTCTCTGTTTTCTTGCACACTCTTGAGCAATCTTCACTCTATCTCACTCACTACCCTTACATCAAACCCACCTAAATACAGGGTTACTAAATGCTGAATTACAAGCAAATTTGGCACGGAATAAAGCCAATTAGATGGTTGAATAAATTCAACCTTACAATTATTATTACTTTCAATTAAAAAAAATCTAAAAAATTCAAAAATAGTGTGTTTGCGTATACTAGTACTTGTGTACCTTTGGATGACCTTTGAAACAAATTTTCTTAACTTTGTATCATTTGTAACTTAGATGAGCATCTTCATACACAACTAAGCAATGCGAGCTTTGTGGTTCGTTATGTGATTTGTATGATTTGGTTAATCTTTTATCATTCATATCGTTGTCTTTCTTTTTGACCGTAAGGACTAAAAATCCTAAGAGAAAGGCATAATTAACCATCTCACTACTAAAATTTGTCAATCATAAAACATTTGTGTCCAACTCATAAAAACTGTGCTCAGTAAGGTGTAGCACTAGCACAGCAAGAACAAGATGTTTAGGCTAAGATAGATGGGTTTTTTCTTTTCTCTCTTGAATGCCCATGCATGATATGCCTCTTTATACTTAAAAGAAACGTATGCAAAGAACATGAAAAGCTAAAAGAATCAAGATGCTTTTATATATGGTTGCAAGCGTGTTTCTAGGAGATGTAGGAGTTATATGATGTACTTTACAAGTGATGGTCCCTATCAAATAGTTATGGTTATGTGTGAATGAATCTTGATTCTCCTATATCATTATTCTCATATGATGAAAAACTTGTGCTTTCTTGCAAAAGTTTCACACACAACGCACAATTCGTTGCTACATTTGATACTATTGTATAGGTAAAATGTGATTTGGCCATCACATGGAATACATGTGGTAGTATAAGCTTACTAAATTGTCTTAATTTGTTTTAGAAAATAAAATTGGTTAGACTTGTTTAGTGTGTTTTTAAATCTAGGAATGCTACACATCTAGAGTTTTTGATGTGTTTGAGTGATTAACATGCTTCTATGATGTTTGATTTAGTGTGTATCTTGTTTGCACTCATCTCATGTGTTGTTTCTCCTATAAAAACCATGTTTCTGTTAGCTCAATAGAAGCTTGATAGAATCTCGATAGCTGCTCAATAGCTCTCGATACATAGCCCAATCCATTGAGCCTTTCTTTCTAAACTCTCTATTAGCTCGATAGAAGCTTGACACCTTCCTTGATACATCAAAGTTTTTAGCCATCAACGCCTCCTTGATACCTCTCGATCTATCAAGATTTATTTTTTGACACCTCTCAATACCTCCTCGATCTATCAAGATGAATGAATCTATATATACTCGAGGATTGACCCAGTTCTATTCACTCTTAAATATTTCGATTTCGATCTCTATCTCTTCTCTCTCGATCCAAACCCTATATTTTCACCAAAAATATTCTCCCTTTCAAGATTTCGGCCTCTTCCAAGCTTAAATCCTTTTGTAAGTGGTCACAATCTCTTCTTTTCCTCATTTTTCATGCATTTCATGCATTTAGACCTAAGTTTTCGAATTTCTTGAAAATTTTTGGGGTTTTGTGATTTTGCTAAAATTTTTGGGTTGGGTTTTTTGAGATGATATCACATGATCATGCATTACATTCTCTAGCATTTTGGGTAGTTTGGATTGGATTTTTGCCTATAATGCAATTTTATTTGCATTGTCTTTTCTTTTTTATCTTTCCTGAGCATCGTTTCCATTGTGTCTTCTATTTGCTCTCTCCTCTAGCTTCTGGCTATGGCACCCAAGAAATCCGCTCCTTCGAAGAACCCAATATCTCATCGTGGTTCTTCATCTTCTTCATCTTTTCCTTTTAGAAATAGTTTCTGTGATTTGAAGTCCCAAAAGGATTTTGAGGGGAATTTTTATGACTGGGTGATTCATTATGAATGCCAAGTCATTCTGTCTGATTTTCTAGACACACCTCTTCCCGGTGCGTTTAGCTCTCGGGGCTAGGAATCTCTCTGTGAGAAACCCTCGAGGTGTCCTAGTGTGTTTATATAGGAGTTCTACTCCAACATACACACTATTGATACCTTTATTCCTCAGTTTAGTATAGTATTCCTAGGAACATGCATTATAGTTACCCCAGAGCTCATTTTCGTGTCACTACATGTCCCTAGGGTAGCTCATCTGGACTATCCTAGTCATCCTCATCTCTGTTCCATCTTTTGAGATGAGTTGGCCTCACAATTCTATGAGAAAGCCATGGTGTGGGTTGATCTTCTTAACTTTATCACACACAACTTCAGTAAGGGTCCAAGGATCCTTAATATGGTGGTGACCTTTATTCTCACTGTACGGTCTCACTATAACACTATCACTGAGTCTCATGCTCACTTTCTATTTCACATGATAGTATCTATGATAGATATCTATCAAGACACTACTACACGTGATGAGCTAATCTTTCCTTCAGCTATCACATGCATTCTCACACACATTTGTGTTCCAATTCCTTGTGCCCCTCTCTTCTATGTCATGGGTGCTATTAGTTAGGAATCTTTGCAGAGGAGCGATGAATAGCTGGCCTTCAAGGCTAAGCGACCTCATTAGGAGTCTACTCTTACCCAACAGGAGGTGGCTAACATTCGAGCTGTTGAGGATACTGCTTATGCCTTTTGATCCTCTTCTACGTCTACTCTGTCTTCTTCTTCTAGAGTAAAGGCATCTTTTGCTGCCATCATGAATTAGTTCTAGCTTATGCATGTTGATTTTGGTATTCGTCTTAACCATTTTTCTAATGAGATGTGTTAGATGAACACTAGGATTGGTCGTATTGCTCGCTGACAGTCTCGTCTTGGTGGTTTTGCTCTTTCTCTCGATCCTTTTGTGGAGTCCTCGGCTAGTGGAGATGATGACAGTGATGATGCTTCTGGCTCTACTCATGATGATGAGATGACTGTTTCTCTATGATTCACCCTTTGTCACTCATGACAAAAAGGAGGAGTAATTTTATTTATGAGAGAGTAGTCATGTTGTTAAGGGAAGGCTAGACTAGTGATAAAGGGAGAGCGCTTTTGAGATATGTAGTGAGCTTTTTGTTGTATAGTTCTCATTACATGTACCTTGTTCTTGTGACCTTTTTACATACATTGTACTTCTTTTATATATATGATGATGATGTATGTTTTTCACCTTTATCTCACATGTGTGGTTTCTCTTCTTCCTTTATACACATGTTTCATAGTTTATATAACTTGTCTATATTTCACACTTAATGCCTTAATAGATCTTGTTTAAGTGTTTCAGCTAAGATAGGTTGCAAGTCTTTCATGCCATGATCTCTCTTCTTGCAAACTTTTTTAAGAGTTCATTGTATTATCTAGACTTATGTACTTTATGTGTAATAGTTATGGAGATTGTTGTTTTATACTTTTCTCATAATTATGCTTGTGGTTTTGTCACAGATTATCAAAGAGGGAGATTGTTAGGGTCATATTTTCTATGTAATTGGTTAATCGTTTGACAAAATGCACTTTACTTGTAATTGGGTAGATCTAAATTGGGTTTAATGTATCAAGAAGTATGTTGTTCAAACATAAAAAGTGGTATCATTAAAGACATGAAGGTTGTTCTAAGAAACAAGTGAAGAAAAGCTATTTCATTAAGTCTCGACACAAGCTTGATAGATGTTGCTATCGAAGATTAATGGAGAAGCTGGATACAAGCTCGATCTATCGAGATCTATGATTTCAAAATTTCTAGATTTGAAATTTAGTCTATGATGACTTAAATGATTAGGGTTTCTCTTCTTACAATCCTAGTCATGTATAAGGCTTATTTTAAAAGTCATTATACACAAAAACAGAGACTTAGAACTCATATACTCTGTAAGAAGCTACTACGTTTTGTGCATCTTAGGATTTTGTAACCAAGTGCTTCCTGATCTTCATCATTTATGAAGTAAAGAACTTTGTAGCTAATAGCAATCATTTAAGTTTAGTTACATATTGGAGATTTGTGTAACAAAGGAGAGAAGGCTACTACAATATCAAGTTCAATTGGGTATTGAAGAAGGTTCACCTGTAGGTTGGTATATAGGGATAGGCCAGGGTAGTGGTAAAATTCCTCATACTTGTAACTACTTGATTATTGATTAGTGGATTCTTGGGAGTAGTGACCTTAAATTCACCCAGTGGGGTTTTTGCTTTGCGAGTGGTTTTCCCCATTTGTCAACAAATCACCTTGTCAATTTATTTTCTGCTACATTTAATTTATTTAGTGATTTGTTGGAGCCTCCACGAGTTGCATGTAATTTGACCCAATTAATCAATTTGAGTAATTGAATTAATTAACCGGAGTCAATCTATTTTAACCTAATACCCTCTGCCTACATCTCTCTCATTTAGTTCATGTTCTGATCTATTATGAATAATCCTTGGTTAAACAAACAAACATGAATAACATGTCAATGTCTTGCATGACGGAATATATGAACACTCCAGAAGCTCTAGGTTTCCTGAACAAACATCAATATCATGTCAAACATCAATATCTAGTAGATGAATTTATAGCAGAAACTTCTACCGCTTCAAAATTTCTAAACTCTCCAATATATGAATGCTCCACCTACAATCACAATTGGAGCTCCAATTACCTTCAAGAACCTTTTGAGGGTTTCTTAACAGCAACAAGTCTGTGGTGGTTGATATGGCTTCAGCTTCTCCACCAATCCATCTTCAGCTTTACTTTGAAAATCTTTGGTATGGTTAGAGAAAACTTGGTTACAAAATCCTAGATGCATAAATGAAATGTTTCTTTCTCTAAAAAGCCTTCTAATAGATGGCTTATAATCCTTTAAATCCTAGATCAAACGGATCTCAATTTGGGCTTTAAACAGATATGTTAGGGTTTTTTCGCATTGCTGATTTTTGCTGATCCGTGAAACTCGATGTATCAAGGAGGTATTGAGGAGGCAGAAGTTTTTGAGGAGTTATCGAGGAGGTATGGAGGTACATGCTGAAAATGCACTTTTCTTGAGCAAACTTTGCGTCTTCATTTACAACTTTAAGACACATTAAAACTCAATAAAAGACACATAATTTGGTATGGTTTGATAATACCGAAACACAAGACCTTAACATTCTCCCCCTTCGTCAATCCATGACAAAATCTCAATTACAAAAGTAAGCCTAATACATTGATAACCCGAATACAAAGAATAAACCTATATTCAAACAAACTAGCCTAATCTAAAAACAACCAATCCCGAGAAACCATAGTGCAAACTAGGATTGACTACTTTGACTGGATCCATAATTGTCTTTCCTAAAAGCACTTAACAAACATGTTATGCGCACCATGTGGAAAACAATGACAGATAATAAAGAAGTAAAGCTAAAGAACATGTATAGCAATAAAAAAATGTGGGCACAAAACCCCAAAGTACATAATTCTCTCTCCCTAAGCAAATAAAACACATCTCTCCCTTACATAAACATGTATTGCTCCCTCTAACATGTAAAATCTCCAAACGCCACATTTTCTCCCCCCTTTTGTTATGAATGACAAAGGGCACAGAAAGCTATATAGCTTCACCAAAGAAACATAAAGATGATCAAAGAGGCCCAAAGAATCCATAGACAAGCATGTATGTAATGAAACAAGATGTTGTGGATGTCAAAGGGACAACATATGAAAGATATGAATGGCACACAAATGGAATGCAAACATGTAAAACTCCTCCTATAAAGAGTAAGGATTGTGAAAACAACTTTCTACCATTAGAAAAATGATAGAACAATTGTTGGAGAAAAATATTATGAGGAGATATAAAAAATGTGAGATTGCATATAGAATGCAAATATTCTCCCTTTCATTTTATGCAAAGCTTGAGACTATGTGACCCACGTAAACACTTCCAAGCTTGATCACCTAAGACTGTACAATATTGTTGGATTAATTAGACACCTGTACACTTAAATTGTTTACCTTAATTAATTAACCAAGTAGTTACTTAGGTTGATTTTTAAAATCTAGGTTAAACTCATGCAATCATATTACTTACTGCTGAAAAGTAAAGAAAACAACAATATGATGACCTAGGAAAACTAATGAAACCAACAGTTTCAAGGTAAAAAAACCTAGGGTGGATTTAACATAACTATCCTCAAGGTAAACAAATTCACTATGATAGAATGAAATTTTTACAATAGATTTTCTCCCTAAAATCTAAAGGTACCTTATGTAGTACTTACTCACACAACCACGTGCAGCACTGAATCCATAGACTCTTCTATCTGAATTTGTAGAACACAAACACCCACGTTTTGTGACTCTGAGAGCTCTACTCAAAAATTTAGATCATCAATACAAACACTCCAGTTTGTGACTCCAAGACCACCCTTGAAGGTTTAAATCTCTAGTACCTTTGATGACTAGTGATCGTAGCAACTTTTACAACACCGGATCTTGAGTTCCTCCAAAGAATATTATTGGTAGAAGATTTTAGAGAGCTTTCGGTACAAAAACCCTAGATCTACAATTGGAGGCATAAGATGCGCTTTTCTCTCTCTAAAAATCCCCTTTAAAATGTGCGTTAGTGTTTCCTTTAAATACTAGGAGAATTAGATCTGAACCCCTAATCACTTAATGGGCTTAACGAGCTGTTGGGCTTTAATTTAATTTATGTAGAATCCATCTTTTGATCGGTCGAGCCTGTCTTTCGATCAGTCAAACCTGGCATGTTTCAAATTCCTGAACCTGTAGCTTCCTTATTCTTGTATTCCGACTTGCAGCACCATAAGCATTGTCTAATATACCCTATAGACTCTAAGATCTATACTGGACAAGTTTGTGTTCATGGTTTGTCAATTGTTCTAAACTTTTAAAACCTATTAGTAAAATAAAAATTCAAGCATGCAAGGGTTTTTTCATGTGTTCAAGTGTCTTGTAAACTCACATCAACCTCAAAAGTAGAGAAAAGTCAAGAAAATAATCATTATCAAAATTCCAAGGATTTCATGTCAATCAAAGAGTTTTGAGCTGGAATCCATTTTGTTTTTCACTTTTTCTCTCTATGCATATATATTCTCGTTTTCTTTTATAGAAGTTTTATTTGCATTTGCATAGGATTTTTATCCACCCTATCTCTCCAAAACGAATTATTTTCTCTTTTCACCCTATATCTCCATTAAGCATTTAAACATCCATGAGTGGTGGCTTTCACACTATTGAAATAGGTAGCCCTCTCTATGAAGAACATATTATGTAGCTTTGCACTAAATCATAGGTAGCACTTTCCACCATGTTTTCAACATGTGTGAAATATACAAAATTTTTTCAAACTAATTTCAATGTTTGACTTAAAAACTCAAGGCTCCCAATGAATATTTATTCCATTAAATTAACCTACAAGAGAGTTTAAATAAAGAGTAACAAGTGTGCATGCGCTAAAGTAGAAAATACAGTGCATACATCACTTTTATAAATTGACATAATCATTTTTAATCATCTCAAAGTAGTCATGCACTAGTTTTACTACTACACACACATTTTCCAAGTTTCTCCACAATGTCAAGCATGTTTCAATTCAAGAGATAAATATAAATGTCATTGTAAACACCTCAAGAAAAAAATCAATACACAAAAGAAATAGTTGTCTTTTTGAGATTTTTCAATGTTTTTGGATTTAAGAATTTTGACAAAAAATAAAATCACACACAATGCTAGTTAAAAAAGGCAAAAACAATGCAATGCATGAAAACGTGAAAATAAATACAAGTGATGCCAAGTGTGTATGATTTGCACGAAACACAATAAGGAATAAGAAATGAATGTCCTACTTTAGATGGGAAGAATTAAAGCAAAGGACAAACAAGAAGACAATTAAGTCTTGGAATCCTTCCTCACCCACACAGCTTGAGTCTTGGGTTATAAAGATGAAATAGGTCCTAGCATGTCTGACGGAGGACATAGAGGAAATTGCATCCCCTAAAACTGAGTTAAAAAGCTCAAAGCTTTTAATAACTCCCCAAGCAAAGGTGTACAACCATGAGAAGAAACTTAGACCTTTTTGACACTCGCTTATAAGGATACAACTTGAAACAATTAGGACAAGTGTGACCAGAAACACCACAATGGTGACAAACATTTGGAACTATTGGGTTTCCTAGAAAGAGGTCTAACAAAGGTATTACAATTAGACACATCACCTATAGGTCTCTTACCTTTATCAACCTTCTAAAGTTAAGGCATAAACACAGTCTTTAATCTAGTAGATGTGGAAGAAGAAAGACTAGAGGACCCTACATATCCTAAACCAGTCTTATCAGAATTAGGCTTTTAAGCACTCAAAATCTCATCAGGCTTTGCACTTAACATCCTTTCTAATTAAGTTTTTTCTTGACTAAGCTCGACCTCAAAATTCTTGACCTACTCATCCAATGAGGTGTTTTCTATAACTAGAGTCTCAACTAACCTAGTAGTCTCATCTAGTTTGACTAATAGGTTAGTTTTTTTTTTTTTCCTTCCTATTTTTAACTTATTAAGTTCTTTTTCTATGAAGATGGGAAGTCTTTTTTAGATTTTATATATTCAGTGCACAACTTATTGTAGGATTCCTAAAGGGTCAACTTCTTGGGTACTTCATCACCAGAAGAACCCTCATTATCACTAGCACTCTCCACAATCACCTCATCAGTTGTGGCAATAAAAGCCGTATAATTACCACATTCACCCTTATACTCATTAGTAAGATCACTCTTAGTATCACTCACGGTGGCAACCAACACTTTACCTTTTGATTTCTTGGCCTTCTCCTTCATAAGGTAGCTTGGGCACTCTATCCTTATATGACCAAAACATGTACACTCATGGCAATGGATGGGAGGTTTCTCACTCTTACCCTTTCTAATGGATTCATATTTTCTAGGAACTTTGTTCTTATATTTTTTCCTATATTGGAGAAGCTTCCTAATCTTCTTAGCTAAAAAATTTATGTCCTTATCCTCTTCCTCATCTTCATCCTTAGAGTCATCACTCTTTTCCTTTATAGTCATAATAGCCATGTTCCTACTCTTTCCACCTTTTCCTATTTTACCTAGACCCATCTCATGGGTTTGAAGGTTTCCTAAAATCTCAGTCAAAGGAATTGTATCAATGTCTTTTGCTTCTTCAAGGGTAGTGATCTTAGCATGGAGTCTTTTAGGTAGGGACATAAGCATTTTCCTAACAATTTTAGGTTATGCTATAGATTCTCCAAGATTGTAGGTATAGTTCACAATATCCTTGAGTTTATCATAGAACTCATCAAATGTCTCATCCTCTTCCATCCTTATTTCTTCAAAACTACTGGTAAGGTTTTGAAGCTTTGCGTTTTTCATAGCTTTAGTACGTTCATAGGAGGTCTAAAGATGGTCCATACTTCCTTAACAATTTCAGTGAAAGATATTTTCTTAAAATCCTCATTGTTCATACCACTATGGAGAGCATTCAAAGCCCAATTGTTAAAATTTTCCGTTTTGATCTTTTCAGCATCCCAAGTAAAAGGGGGTTCACTTGTTTTCTTCCAACCAACCTTAACAGTCAACCATATTTTCTCATCAAGAGCCTACAAAAAAGCTTTCAATTGAACTTTCCAGTATGCATACTTAGTACTATCAAACAAAGGAGGAATCAAAAGAGATTGTCCATGATCCATGACAACGGGAGTGAAGGATTACACTCAAGAAAATAATCCAATCAGAGTGTATCCTCACTTATACCACTTGTTGGAAATTTAGACCCTGGTTGATAAAATTAACAAGTTATAAAGCAGAGTTTTTAATTAGATTTATTATGAATAATCTTTGGTTAAACAAACAAACATCAATATCATGCGCACCGGAATATTAAATAAGACAATATATGATGACCTAGGAAAATCAATGAAAAAAAGTAGTTTCATAGTAAAAAGCCTAGGGGAAAACCTTCTCAAAAAGCAATCCACTATAGTAAAGAGAAGTTTAAGATCTTGTATAAAACTTTTGTCCTTAGACTCTACAATTCTAATAGATGAACTTACAATAATTTTATTTTATTTATTTATTTTTTTTATCGCTTCAAAACCTCTAAACTCTCTAATATATTAATGCTCTACCCATAATCACAATTGGAACCACCAATTGACTTGAAGAACCTCTTGAGGGTTTTCTTCACACTAGCATGTCTGTGGTGGTTGCTATAACTTCAACTCCTTCACCAATCAATTTTCAAATTTACTTTGAAACTTTTCAATATGGTGAAATAGAGAAAACTTTGTTACAAAACCCTAGATTTGGGCTTCAAAACAAACAAGTTATGGACTTTTTCGTGTTGTTGATTTTTTCTAATTTGTGAAGTTTGATTTATCGAGGAGGTAGAAGGTTTTGAGGTTTCAAAAGGTATTGAGGAGGTATCTGCTAGGATAAGTGCCCTAAAATCCTATTGTATGCCATGTATGACATTATGTTCTATGTAATAAGGTTGTTTTATTATTATCTAAAATAATGGTAACATGAATATTTGGACATTATCATATAGTCCATGAGATGCATAGTATGTGATTTATGTGATTTAGTCACAGAAGATATAAATCACAAGTTCTTTGTAAATTCATAATTTTAGTTCGTAGTCAGTGATGAAATTGGGCATTTCATTTGCGAAGACTATAACATATCAACTAAAAGGATTCGTCTTGATCATAGAAATGGAGATTTCGAGTTGATTTGTTGATATGTTTTAAGTGTTAAGACATATTGAACTGGACCACTGTGAGATTTATTATTCTACTAACGACTGTCAAATGAATAATAAATCTCACGAGTTCTATTTACATTAACTCTCAATCCTAAGAGAATAATGAACCTGATCATGAAGTGTAGGTTGCTTTGATATATCAGGAGTGAGATCTAAAGTCACGATCAAAACCTTAGTATGTTGGACAACTACATTTATTGTTGAAGGAACATATATTCTCAAGATGAAATTCATAATCTCTTAACAAAGATATAAAATATTCCATCGAGATAAGTTTAATGGGCTTGGTAATTCAGAGTGTTAGGCCTAACCACTTTAGTAAGAAATTACTAAATTATATATTTATGAAATTGGATTTCATAAATATATGATGAATAACTTAAAAGATTAAACCGGATACTCAAGAATTAAGATGTAGCAATCTTCAAAGTGGTAGTCAACATTCATGACTTTGTATTTCTACAAATATTTTAATGAAGGGGTTGAATGTATAATAAAGTCTTGGGATATAATTTATTAATAAGGCCTAGAGTGCAGTTATATTTATATAGTCGTATTATATATAATTAATGGTAATTTTGGGCTTGTCAAGAGTTGATAAAAAGGCCCAAAACTCATTAGAGCTAGTATCTTATTTGTCCATTTTGTTCCCACTCCAAGCCACATACTAAAGCCCAATTGGAATGGCCCAAAAGGTAGCCCAATTAGATAATCAATTATATATAAGGAGAGACACATACAGAATTTTGTAAGGTATGAAATATGGTGTGTATGTGAGTGTACATCACTCTCTTATTCTCCTTTGAACACATACGTATAAACAGATTGAGAGACCACACTTCTTGGGTATAAGTGGAATTGGATTAAATTCTACAAAGTCCAATGATATAGAAGAAAATTTAGAAAAGTATAACCCATTGTTACACAAGTTAAAAGTATATAACCCATTTAAAAGAGAACAAAATCAATTAAATGCACCTAAAGCATACAAATAAAGAGTAATTAAGATAGAAAGATACATTTATAGAGATAGATAAATAATTTGAGCAAGTTGCAATTATAGAGTGAGAAATTCTGTTTTTTTAAGAGATAATTATAATATACACTTAATCCTGTAACTTGAACCCTTTTCTCCCTAAATCCTCAAGTACTTTGTGCATGGAGAGGTGCTAATTCAATTATAAGACCCTTGACATAAAGAGAGAAACTCAATAATGAATATAAATGGGTGATGCAGATATATATATATATATATATATATATAAATCATGAAAATGAAAATAAGCTAAGTCAACTTTTCTCATAAAAAGCTAATTCTAATATATATATATATATATATATATTTTTTGATGAAATTTCTAATATATTAGTTTTGAAAAGTTTCAAAGTAATCATTTATATATTATATTTTCTTACAAAATAATTACATATAGATAGATACGTGGCATTAAAATAAAATATAATTTTACATTTCTCTAGCCTAGGGTGGTTTCTCTTTAAACCCTAGCTGTCAGTAGAATTTTGGTGCCTACTCGTGAGTGAGGCTTAGTTTTTTCTGGTTTTCTCGACAGGACACAGAGGACATCTTTGTTTGTAGGCTGGTATGGACAAACTCTTTGTTATGTGGGAGAAGTTTTCTCTTTCGGAATCTGAAGGAGGTAAATATGTTGTGAGGGATTGTGTGAGGAGGGAGAGTTCTTTATTGCAGCACGATTCTTTACAGGTCGAGCCCTTAGTATGGAAGCTATTGCACGTACCTTCAAGTTGCTATGGAGGACGAGGAAGGGATTTGAAGTGCGTGACATGGAAAATCACAGAGTACTATTTGTTTTCTCAGACAAGTCAGACGTGAATCAAGTTATCAAGGGGGAACCTTGGACGTTCGATAAACATCTTGTAGCTTTGAAATAGGTGGAGAAGTATGTGGATATTAAGAACCTTTTTTTTATTGTACCAGCATGTGGGTTCAAATACATGATGTGCCTAAAGGTCTTACTTGGAAGGCAGCAAAAGATATTGTTTCTGTGGTGGGAAGGGTGGATGAGAGTGCACTCGAGGATAAGAAGTTTGAAGGATGCAACTTTATGTGAGTTAGGGTGGCAATAGATGTGACTAAACCTTTATGTAAGGGATGTAAGATCACTTTGAATGGTGGTAGTGATAGCTGGGTGAGCTTTTGTTACGAGAGGTTACCTAACCTTTGCTATTGGTGTGGTAAATTGACACATATGGACAGAGAGTGCCCTATTTAGCTTAAGGGGAAGGGTGCTTTGACAGAAAAGGATTATCAGTTTGGCTTTTGGTTAAGAACATCAACCCCGAATCTAGCTAGGAAAACGGTGGTGAAGGTGGCAGGTCTTGAGGAAGAGGGTCCTAATGTTGTTGATCAAAGTTCTACCAAAGATTTTGATGATGAGGAACATGGGCTGATAGAAAGGGAGAATGAAAGGCATTCGGTGTCTGGTTTAGACATTCATGGATAGGGGGATTATAAAGGTATAAGATGAGGTTCATAAGAGGGGGTTGGATTACTATACTTTTTATGTGGAGGATTCCATTCCAAACGAACTGGAGTTGATAATCCTAATTATGGTGGATTTAGAATTACCCATAACAGAGGAGGTTGTCATGCAATGGAGGACTAATGGATCGGATTTTCAGGTGCAATTAGATGCCATTGATGAAGAACTGACTAAATTTGACAATGGTGTTAGGACATATGTGTTTCACATGTTAGGAACATATGTTACTATTTTATGTAATTGGCTAGTCCTTTGACAAAATGCACTTTACTTGTATTTGGGTAGATCTAGGATGTGTTTAGTGCTTCAAGAAACAAGGTTTCAAGTTCAAGTGTTAAAGCCATGCAAGTCTGTCTAAGAACCAAGTCAAAAAGTTTGTTCATTAAAGCTCGACAGCTAGCATCTATCGAGATTTAAAGAGAGTTGTTTCAGCCCAAGGCTCGACAGCTACTCGATAGATAGGTATCTGTTAAGGTTTATGAAAAACAGATTTTTCAATTCTATTTTCATCCAATCCGTGAATGTATGTTTGGGCTTTCTTTCCTCACAAAACTAAATATATATAAGGATTATTTTAAGGGCAATAAAAGGTTACAGAAGTTGCACAAGAGCACAATTGCACAAGTGTGAAGAAAAGTGTGACCGGAATCCTAGTTTACCCTAGTTCTTCTTTCTCTTCAAGAAGCTACTGTGTTTTGTACACCGTAAGGTTTTATGACCAAGAAACTTCATGATCTTCATCGTCTAGATGAACTGAAGAACTTTGCAGCCAACATCCTTCTCAAGTCGGTGATTAAGTTGCGTACTGGGATCCGTGCAATTGGTTAGTCACGTACTGGGAGCCGTGCATTGAAAAGGAGAGATTGTCACTACCAAATAAGTCCAATTGGGTATTGGGGTAAGGGTTCAACTGTAGGTTGATATAAGGTACTGGGATTCCTTTACTTGTAACCGCTTGTTTTGATAATAGTAGATTCTCGGTAGTGGTGACCTTAAAATCACCTGGTGGGGTTTTGCCATATAGGTTTTCCCCATTCGTAAACAAATCACCATGTCAATTTAATTTTCGATGCATACTTAGTTTAATTGGTGATTTGTTTGTGCTACCATGTACATTGCATATCAATTTAATTAATTAATAAATTGGCTAATTAATCAATTAATTCATCACAAGGGGCCAATACATTTTTGGCTTATTAAGTGGTATCAGAGTAGGCACACTCTGATTAGGGTTAATCTTTACTATGTGATCCTTTGACCCCCTGTTTGTCATGGATAAAAGACAATCTCTTATTATACCTCATTTGTTTGATGGCACTAACTACGCATGCTAGACAGTATGCATGAGAGCTTTCTTGCAATCATTAGATGAAAATGTGTGGTGAGCTGTAAAGATTGGCTGGACTAATCCAACGGAAGTGCTGGTTGATTGGGATGATGCTAAGATCAAGGCGGCAAACTTCAACAGTGGGGCATTAAATGCTCTATTCAGTGTAATTACTAATGAGGAATTCAAGAAGATATCCCCCACTGAAGCTGCGAAGGAAGCATGGACCTTCCTTCAGACAACCTATGAAGGAACCAAGGTTGTCAGAGATTCAAAGCTTCAGAGGCTCACTACAAGCTTTGAAGAAATCAAGACGGAGGAGGATGAGTCGTTTGATAAGTTCTATGCCAAGCTCAAGGACGTCATGAACTTAGCTTTTAATCATGGGGAAACCATTCCTGAACCCAAGATTGTGAGAAAGGTGCTCAGATCTCTACTCAAGAGATTCCATGCCAAGATTACCACAATTGAGGAATTAAAGGATATTGACAAAATTCCTTTGACAGAGTTAGTTGGAAATCTGCAGACCTATGAGTTTGGTTTAACAAAGATCGGGAAATTGAGCAAGAGCAAGAGCAAGAGTATGGCATTAAAGGCCAAGAGCAATGATACTGATGAGTCTTTAGACGATGAAGATTCTAAGGTCCTATATTACAAGGCAATTCAAGAAGTTCGTGAATAATGCCAATGGGAAGGGCTTTGACAAGGATCGTAGACAATTTAGCTCCTCACAGTTCAAGAGCCAAGACAAAGGGAAGAAGGATGCTAAGGATGGCAGTCAGTACACTGTTCCCTTAAGACCAAAGTGCTTCAGGTGTCAAGGCTTTGGACATATGAAACAAGAGTGCCTTATGTATCTCAAGACCATTGGGAAAAGCAAGGCACTTGCTGCTACGTTGAGTGACACTGAGCCTGAGGATGATTCTGATAATAAGGATGATGGAATCCTAAATGCCTTCACTACCACTGTAAATCCTACTGAGGGGATTGACGAAGATGTGGATGAAGAAGAGGAATTAGTAGAGACTAAGTTTGAGAAGATGGATGAACAAGATGACATCCACATAGCCTATGCAAAGCTATACAAGGTCTTAGAAAATCATGAGAAGATGTATAGGTTGGCCACCAAGAAGCTTAGTGATGTGGAGCTTGAGCGTGAAGAAATCTCTATAAAGTTTGATAAAGCAAATCAGACTATTGGAGCATTGAGGTTTGAGAACAATTTCTTAGCTAAGAAAACCAAGAAGCTTGAGGCAGAACTATTCCAAGTTAGAGCTTAGCTGGAAAGAACTTCAAGCATTAAGCTCGATGAGATGCTCAGTCTTCAGAAATCTACTTCCGATCGAATCGGTTTAGGGTATAATTTCTCTTCTCCTAGTATTGCTTCTACTAGTGCTACTGTTTTTGTTCCTCTTGCTAATAATATTGAAACTGAGAACAATGCTGTTAAAAATGAATTAACTAGTGAGCACATAGACAAGGGTAAATCTATCTTAGAAGCACCCCCTAAGCTTGATAAGAAAGAGAATAAAAACCCTAGGGCTAAGAAGGGATACTCTCAAAAGCCAAAACAGAAAAAGCAGTATTTCTGTCATCACTGTGGTGCGGCTGGACATACTCGACCAAATTGCTATAAGTGGTTAGCCACTCAAAAGAGCAATAGCATGATTGTATCGAGAGATCAAAATTAGCTTCCATCCTCTTTTGCTCCTCTTGGAGATCTTCTCAAAGCCCTCATGTTTCTTTCAAACTTGAACGGTTTCAATTCTTCCCCCTCATTGCTGGTTCAAGGGTTCACTCAAAGGAAAGGCTCTTCCAAGGTATAGAAGGAAAAGGGCTCCAAGTGATTCTGTCACTTTTTCTCTCTCCCCTTTGTATTTTTGTTTTGCATTACTTGTATGTTTTGCTTTATTGTTTTGAGTCAGTCTAGTTTTATGCATTGCTTTGTTTACTTTGTTTTTGTTTGTTTTCTTTTCAGTTTTGGTTTTTTTTTTTTTTTTTTTTTTTTTTCATATAAAAATAAAAAAAAAATTGAAAAATTGAAAAAAAAAATATAAAAACAGTGTGTGTTTGTGTACATTGGTACTTGTGTACATTGGATGGCTATTGAAACAAAGTTTTCTAAACTTTGTATCTTTTGTAGCTTAGATGAGCATCTTTATACACAACTAAGCAAGTGAGCTTTGTGGCTCGTGTTTGTGATGAGTAAGATTAAGTAATCTCTTATACTTAACACTCGTATCACTCTTTTTGACGGGAATGACTTGAAAATCCTAAAAGAAAGGCATAAATAACCATCTCACCATTGTTGCCAGCCAATTATGAAATGGCATTTGTATGCTTTGGCATAGCAAAAGTGGAATGTCAAAATGCTTAACATAATTGGGTATTTCTTTTCTATCTCTTATGTGCCCATGCATGGTTTACTTAAAAGAAAAATATGCAAAGAAATATAAAAGCAAAAAGATCAAAATGCTTTATATATGATTGCAAGCGTGTATTCTAGGAGATGTGGGAGTTATAGGATGTACCTCAAAGGTGATAGTCCCCATCAAACTGTTACGATTCTGTGTGAGTTAAAATGATTTTCTCATATCTTAAATCGTCATAACATATAGATGCTTATGCAATCTTGCAATGTTTTTCACACACAACACACAATATTCTTTTCTACTCTTGATACATGTGTAGGTACAATGTGATTTAGCCATCACAAGGAATACATGTGTTAATGTATGCTCACTAATCTGTCTTGACTTGTTTTTGAAATATAAAATTGGTTAGACTTATTTTGTGTGTGTGTGTATGTGTGTTTTGGGATCTAAATGCTTATCAATTTTATTAATGAGAGATGATTTTAAGAGCATAAAATGTTGTTTGGATCCTTGGTAAAGTTGCATGTTTGATTGCATTCATGTCTATGTTTTTCTCTTCTTGAAAAACTATTTTTAAGCTATCCCGACAGCTCCTCGACACCTCTCGATACCTAGCTTATCTATCGAGCTCTTTAGTTGCTTTTTATCACAATCTTGACACCTCTAGATAGCTATGTCGATTGATTGAGAAACTTTTTGTCCCCCTCGACAGATCCTCGATCCATCGAGCTTCTTTTTTACTGTGGATACCTGCTTGATAGCTATATCTGTCAACCCTCTTTAAAGCTCGACACCTCTAGCTGTCAAGAATTACTGAGCTTCTATATATTCACTCAGTGCAATCCGAATCTCATTTTGCTTGATCTCTCTAGACTCTTCACCTCCCAAAACCTCTTTCTCTCACCCCAAACTTCATCCTCAAGGATTTTTTGGCCTAGATTAAGGTTTCTTCACTTGGTAAGGGTCCTAATCCTTTCTTTTACATGCATTTCATGCATTTGGCCTAACTTTTTGGGATTATTTTGAAAAGTTTGGGGTTTTTCAAAATTGATGAAGTTATTGTGAAATTTTTGGGATGGGCTTTGTATTTTTGATCTTAAAACATCATGCATTGCATATCATTTGCATTATAACAATGTTTCATGCATTCTTAGATGTGTATTTACTTTGTTGCAAACATGTGTGCTGGTAGGATTGGATTGGGTTGAGCCCATGATGGTTTTTACTATTGCATATCACATGCTCATGCATTTTCATGCATATGTAATTTACATTCTCTATACTCTTGTATATTGAACTTTTTTGGGACTTTTTGGATTGTCTCTTTCTCCCCCCCCCCCTCACTCACTAGTTTACGTTAGTGCATCATGGCACTAAAACATAAGTTTGTTCCGTCCCGGAACCCTCTTCATTCCAGGGCATCCACTTCTTCTGATCCTACTCCCTCACACATTCAGTTCCGTGATGAGAAGGCCAAAACGAACTTCTTTAAGAACTTCTCTAGACGAGGCATTCATTCGGAACAGCAAGTCATCTTATCAGACTTCTCCGACATTGACCTACCCACTGTCATTCACAGTAGGGGTTAGGAATCACTGTGTGACATCCCAATCACTTGTCCATTCGTGCTGATCCAAGAGTTTTACTCCAACATGCAAGGATTCGATTATTCAGTACCTCTTTTTGTTACTCGCGTTAGAGGTACGCACATTGTGGTCTCACTGGATATTGTATCCGATGTGCTCCATGTCCCCAGGGTAGCACATCCTGACTGCCCTGGTTGTGGTAGTCTTAAGACCGTGTCTAAAGACAAACTTATATCTGCCTTTTGTGAGCGTCCCTCTGATTAGGGTGATCGTTAGTTCACTCCTTGTTCGGCCTTTGCTAAAGGCCCTCATTTTCTTAACATGGTTATGACCTTTGCTTTGTATCCTTTTTCTAATTATAACTTTATTACTGAGCCCCGTGCTTGATTTTTGCTTCCTCTTTTAGAGCATCTCACTATAGATTTTCCCTCTCTTTTCATTCTTTCTATCATAGATGTACATAGGGATATGGCGACCCATGATATGCTCATCTTCCCTTCAGCTATCACGAGGATTTTATGCCATTTTTCTGTTCCCTTTCCCGTTTCTGATCACTTCCACGTTATGTGTGCCATTGACGCCGCTACCGTTAAACAAAGCGAAGCGCAGTTTCGTTCGAGGTGGTCCGAGTCGGCAGTTTCTCCCACTCCTTTAGCTCCATCCACCTTTGCTCCTTCTTCTTCTGTGAGAGGTGTGAGTCTGGATGCCATCATGGCACAGCTTCAGCGCATGGATGCTCACCTTGATACACTCACTACTGAGATGTATTAGGTGAACACCCATGTCAGCCATATTGCTAGACGGTAGGCTCGCCTTGGTGGCTTTGTGGGGTCTCGCTCTCCTCCTCCCGAGGCATCCAAGGATGATGATGACTCCAACGACGATGATGATAATGAGGATGGAGATGCTAGCTCTTCCAGCACTGACAAGATGTCTACTTGATACTTTTACCCTTTATCACTAGTGACGAAAATGGGGAGTAGTTTTGGATATGAGAGTAGTCATACGTAGGGGGAGGGTTAGTATAGGAGATATTTTTTAGGGGGAGTGTACATTGAGGGATGTAGTGTGGATTTGATGTATCTTTTTTATTTTCTCTTTATTTCAGATACATCACATCTTGTATATTGGTCTTGTGACCTTTTTGACATACATTGTACTTATATTTGCTTTTTATGTTATTGATGTATGTTCTTTCACCTATCTTTACATGTGTTGTTTCTTTTCTATCTTTATACACATGTTTCTTATATTATGTATGCAATCTATTATTTCTGTTTCACACTAAGATGCCTTGATGAGTTTTATTTAAAGTATTTCAAAAATACATATTGTCAAAGTCTACTTGTCATAAACTCTCTTCTTGCAAAATTTTTCAAGAGTTTGTGTTAAGATAGATTTTATTGTATTTAACAAGTGAGTATAAGTTGAGTGATTTATGACTTCTCTCATATGTTCATTTGTTTGTTATGGTTTGGTCACAAATTTCCAAAGAGGGAGATTGTTAGGACATATGTGTTTCACATGTTAGGAACATATGTCACTATTTTATGTAATTAGCTAATCCTTTGACAAAACGCACTTTACTTGTATTTGGGTAGATCTAGGATGTGTTTAATGCTTCAAGAAAGAAGGTTTCAAGTTCAAGTGTTAAAGCCATGCAAGCCTGTCCAAGAACCAAGTCAGAAAGACTGTTCATTAAAGCTCAACAGCTAACTCGATAGCTAGCATCTATCGAGATTTAAAGAGAGCTGTTTCAGCCTGAAGCTTGACAACTGCTCGACAGATAGGTATCTGTTGATGTTTATGAAAAACAGATTTTTCAGTTCTATTTTCATCCAATCCATGAATGTATGTTTGGGCTTTCTTTTCTCACAACCCTAAGAATATATAAGGATTATTTTAGGGGTCGTAAAAGGTTACAGAAGTTGCACAAGAGCACAAATTGCATAAGTGTGAAGAAGAGTGTGATCGGAAACCTAGTTTGCCCTAGTTCTTCTTTCTCTTCAAGAAGCTGCTGTGTTTTGTACATTGTAGGGTTTTGTGGCCAAGCAACTTCATGATCTTCATCATCTAAATGAACTGAAGAACTTTACAGCAAACATCCTTCCCAAGTTGGTGATCAAGTCACGTACTAGGATCCGCACAATTAGTTAGTCACGTACTGGGAGCCGTGCATTGAAAAGGAGAGATTGTCACTACAGAATAAGTCTAATTGGGTATTGGGGTAAGGGTTCAACTGTAGGTTGATATAAGGTACTGGGATTCCTTTACTTGTAACCGCTTGTTTTGATGGGATTCCTTTACTTGTAACAGCTTGTTTTGATAATAGAGGATTCTTGGGAGTGGTGACCTTAAAATCACCCGATGGGGTTTTTTCCATGTAGGTTTTTCCCATTCATAAACAAATCACCATGTCAATTTAATTTTCGCTACATACTTAGTTTAGTTGGTGAATTGTTTGTGCTACCACATACATTGCATATTAATTTGATTAATTAATAAATTGGCTAATTAATCAATTAATTCTTCACAAGAGGTCAATACATTTTTGGCCTATCAAATGGAAAGGGAGAAGGAGTGGAACGTGGACCTTGGCAGGAACATCATGATGTTGATCATACTGAGGCTGTATTGTGCTCAATGGCAATGGGCTTTGTCTAATTAAATGAGGGTTTAAGTCAGCAACAATGCCCAACTGTTAAAGGTCCAAGGAGAGCTAGAGTTTCAAAAAGACCAAAAAATTTAACTAATGAGGGCAGGATCATGCCCACGGGTAAAAAGAGTTCTATCATGAGTAATAGAAGCCATAAAAAGATTGATTTTGAGGTTGATACAGAGGTAGGGAGTAAGAAGAGTAGGAATGCAGAAATTATGGAATTATTGGTAGAGGCTGGGTCCCAACCCCGCCGAAGACAATGAATATCTTAGCTTGGAACTGCTGGGGGCTTGGGAACCACCGTGTAGTTGAGGAGCTTAGTGAATTAATCCAAGCAAAAGATCCCGAGATAGTTTTTTTATCAGAGACTTGGTCGACAAAACACAGATGGAAGGGGTTCGTGATAAGCTTAAGTTTAATGGTTTGTTTGCTGTTTCTAATAAGAATAGGGGAGGTGGTTTGGCAATGTTATGGAAAGATAGTGTTAATGTCTGGGTTGATAGTTTTTCTACTTATCATATTGACGTCATTGTTCATGGTGGGTCAGTAGATGCATGGAGACATACAGGGTTTTATGGTGAGCCAGATATGAGTTTTAGGAATGAAGGGTGGAATGTGTTGAGGATGCTAAGCTCTAAACCAAAGTTGTCGTGGTGTAGGATTGGTGATTTTAACGAATTACTTCATGTGCAGGAAAATAGGGGTGGATAACCAAGGGTGCACAGTCTCATGCAAACTTTCAGGGATGTTTTAGATCATTGTGGCTTTATGGACTTGGGGTACTCGGGTTTAGACTTTACATGGCTTGGTCATCATCGAGGGGAGTTGATTTAGGAGAGGTTGGATCGGGGGGTGGTTAACTATGAGTGGCTTTCTTGGTTTCCTACAGGTAGAATTCGTCATTTGAATTGTTTCACTTCGGATCATCACCCGATTCTTCTATCTTTAGATTCCAATGGTAAGAACCAAAGGTGGAAGAGGAAGCCATTCCATTTTGAGGTGATGTGGTTGACTGATCTAGAATGAAGTGGGGTTATTTTCACGGCTTGGGCTTATAATGCTAAAGGTTCATCGATGGTAGTGGCTACCAAGAAAGTTTCTAAGTGTAAGAAGATGTTAAAGGCTTGGAATAAGGACCGGTTTGGGAATATATTATAGAAAATTAAGAAGACTAAAGAGTTGCTTTGGAAGGCTAAAAAGAAGGCGGTCAGATCAGGGAGTATTGATGCGATGAAGCGGCTGAAACAAAAGTTGAACGAATTGTATGCAAAAGAAAAGAAAATGTGGCATCAAAGGACTTGGCTTCAGTGGCTGCAATATGGAGACCAAAATAGAATAAATTTTTATGGTTCGGCGACTCAAAGAAAGTGAAGGAACTTTATAAAGGGATTAAGGGATGCAGGGGGTACTTGGCATGAAGACGAGGACCATATGTCGGGTATGCTTATTACCTATTTTGCTGAATTATTTACTTCCTCTAACCCCATGATTTCGACCATGTATTGGCTGGTGTCCAAATTGTGGTGACAAATGATATGAGGGCTGACTTGTCTAAACCATATATGGTGGAGGAAGTTGAGTTTGCAATTAAAGAAATGGCTCCTTTAAAAGCTCCAATCCGAATGGAATGCCTCCGTTATTCTATCAAACATATTGGAGTGAGGTTGGTATGGATATTTCTTAAGTAGTATTGTCTAGTTTAAATTCGGGTTCATTATTGAAATCCACTAACCATACTTTTATCACTCTTATTCCTAAAGTTCAGAATCCTGAGCGAGTGATTGATTTCAAACCTATAAGTTTATGTAATGTGATTTATAAAATTGTTAGTAAGGTTATTGCAAATCGTCTGAAACCTTTTCTGAATTCTATTATTTTAGAAGCTCAAAGTGCTTTTACTGCGGACAGATTGATTACTGATTATATTCTTATTGCCTTTGAGTCCCTTCATCATATGAAAAATTCTTGTATAGGGAAAACAAGTTTCATGGCTCTTAAATTGGATATAAGCAAGGCTTATGACAGGGTGGAATGGATGTTTCTTGAAACAATTCTCTTATGGATAGGTTTCCAAGAGTCTTGGGTGGCTTTGATCATGGAGTGTATCACAACCGTGTCTTATTGCATTTTGGTGAATAGTGAGCCTAAAGGTTTGTTTAAGCCTTCTAAAGGTTTGAGACAGGGAGACCCCCTCTCAACTTATCTATTTCTTTTTTGTGTTGAGGGGCTGAATGCCATCATTAGGGGTGTTAGGACATATGTGATTCACTTGTTAGTAACATATGTCATTATTTTATGTAATTGGCTAATCTTTTGATAAAACACAATTTACTTGTATTTGGGTAGATCTAGGACGTGTTTAATACTTCAAGAAACTGTGTTTCAAGATCAAGTGTTAAAGCCATGCAAGTCTGTCCATGATTCAAGTTGAAAAGTGCCTATCATTAAAGCTCGACAGCTAACCATCTATCGAGTTTAAAGAGCTGTTTAGCACGGTGGCTCGACAGCAGCTCGATAGATAGGGTATCTATCAAGGTTTATGAAAAACAAAATTTCTGTTCTGTTTTGACTCCAATCCGTGATTATGTGTTTGGACTTTCTTTTCTCACAACCCTAGACATATAAAAGGATTATTTTAAGGGCCGTCAAAGTGTTCACAAGTTACACAAGTGTTGAGCAAAGTTTGTTTAAGTAAATTGTGACCAGAGATAGAATTTGCCCTAGTTCATCGTTCTTCTGAAGAAGTTGCTGTGTTTGTGCACCGCAGGGTTTTGTGACCAAGCGTCTTCTGGATCTTCATTGTTGGGATGAACTGAAAAACTTTGCAGCCAACAACCTTCTCTAGTTAGTGATTGAAGTCGCGTACTGGGATCCGTGCGTTTGGTTAGTCACGTACTGGGAGCCGTGCATCAAAAGAAGAAATTGTCACTACAGAACAAGTCCAATTAGGTATTGGGGTAAGGGTTCAACTATAGGTTGGTATAAGGTACTGAGATTCCTTCACTTGTAACCGCTTGTTGTGATAATAGTGGAATTTCAGGAGTGGTGACCTTAAAATCACCCAATGGGGTTTTTACCGTGTTGGTTTTCCCCATTCGTAAACAAATCACCATGTTAATTTATTTTCCACTGCATACTTAGTTTATTGGTGATTTTTTTTTTGTGTTATCACGCATTTGGATGTTAATTTGATTAATTAATAAACTTGGCTAATTAATCAATTAATTCATCACAAGGGGTCGATACTTTTTTGGCGTATCAAGTGGTATCAGAGCAGGCACACTCTGATTAAGTTTTAATCTTTGCTGTGTTTGATCCATTGACCCATATTGTCATGGCTGCAATTGGCTTGAAGAGATTTTTTAATTCAAATATATCTTGTTTTTCTAATCTCTGCTTGTTTGAGTGTATCAAAAAATACAAGTCTAAAAGTTATTTGAATTCACTTATGATGACCATTGTAAATGATCTTAGTTTGCCTAAGAAGAAACTAGACTGTCTTAGAATGAAAATTTGCAAAGGAGTTCGTCTGAGAAGAGTGAAAGTTAAAGGTTTAGGTCGTAAAAGGCACATGAGAGAAAGCACCATTCCTACTGATTTGTCATCTAAGGACGAAGTGTGTTTTATGATGAAGTTCGCATTTAAAGTTATGGACACATGTTTGTGGTACCTTAATAGCGGTTGCTCAAGACATATGATTGGAGACTAATCTCTCTTCAAGGTTTTCAAGTCTAAGAAAGGTGGAAATGTCACTTTTGGTGATGGGAGCAAGTCACAGATTAAAGGAAAGGGAATCATCTTTCTACCTAGACTGCCGGACATTGCAAATGTTCTATATATGGAAGGTCTAAGGGTGAACCTGTTGAGCATAAGTCAGATATGTGATCAAGAATTTATGGTGCTATTCTCAAAAGGAAAGTGTCTTGTCATGGATGAGTCTAGAAAGAAACTCATAAGTGGTGTTTGCACTCTAGACAACTGTTATGGATTGGTTCCTGATGCTGATATTGTGTGCAATAGCATTCGTTTGCCAAATGAAGATCTATGGCATCAACGAATGGGACATGTTAGTTACAAACATCTTTCTATTGTATCTAAGCATGAATCAGTCTTGGGGATGCCAAAGCTTAGTAGAATGAGCAATGTAATGTGTGGACCATGTCAGCTTGGGAAATAGACAAAAGCTAAGTATTCGGGCACTCAAACATCAGCTACATCTAGACCATTAGAGCTTCTACATCTGGATCTTATGGGTCCAACTAGAACCGAGTCTCTTGGTAGAAAGAGATACATCATGGTTGTGGTAAACGACTTCACTAGGTATACTTGGGTCATTCTCCTATGATCCAAGTCTGATGCTCCTGAGCACATTGAAGCTTTATGCACAAGACTGTAGAATGAAAAGAGCCTGAAGATTGATCAAATTTGAAGTGACCATTGTAAAGAATTCGAGAACTTGTATATGGAGTCTTTTTGCACAAGATCAGGTATACCTCAAGAATTCTGTGCTCCTATTATTCCTCAGCAGAATGGTGTAGTAAAAAGGAAGAACAGGGTTATTCAAGAGATGGCGAGAGCCACGTTACACAACAAGGATGTGGCTAGAAACTTGTGGGGAGAAGCCGTTAACACTGCTTGTCATACGGTTAATAGGGTGTACTTCAGACCCGGTATCAAGAAGACTCCATATGAGTTATGGAAAGGAAGGAAGCCAAATGTGAAGTATTTCAGAATCTTTGAAAGTACTTGTTTCATCCTCAAGGATAGAGAGAATGTGGGAAAGTTTGACTCTTAGAGTGATGAAGGTATATTTCTGGGCTACTCCTTCACAAGCAAGGCTTATCGGGTATACAACAAAAGAACTATGAAGATAATGGAGACAGTGAATGTTGTTATTGATGAGTCTTCAGATTCCAGTTCTAAGAAAGGTATTAAGGAATTCCCCAAAGAAATTCTTCCTCCTGAGCCTAAGAAAGTTAAAGAAATTGTTGAACAAGAACCTGCATCTCCAAGTACTCCCAGTGTTGTGGAAGATTCTACAGATATACCCACTTCACCAGATTCTGAATCTCCTGAAGAGAAAGGACCTTCCTCCAGGATTAAATTAAATCATCCTCCAGAAGTTATTGTGGGAAATATGAATGAACTCACATTAAGGAAATGTATAGTTGATAAATGTGTTGCTAACTTTGTGTCTTATTCTTGTTATTTGTCACAGGTTGAACCCACGAAAGTTGAGGAAGCTCTTCAAGATGAAAGTTGGGTCAAAGTAATGCATGATGAACTACTTCAGTTTCAAAGGAATGGTGTCTGGACTTTAGTACCTAGACCGGAGGGTGAGCACATCATCGGCACAAAGTGGATATTCCGCAATAAGACTAATGAGGAGGGCAATGTGATTCGTAACAAGGCTCGGCTTGTAGCTCAAAGATATTCATAAATGGAAGGAGTAGACTATGATGAAACATTTTCCCCAGTCGCCCATATGGAGTCCATCAGAATTCTCCTTGCCCTAGCATGTCATTTGAAGTTCAAACTTTATTAGATTGATGTAAAGACTGCTTTCTTGAATGGGCTACTTAAAGAAGATGTCTATGTGGCTTACCCAAAAGGATTCATTGATCCACACTTTCTAGACCATGTGTTGTATCTCAAGAAGGCACTTTATGGCTTAAAGCAAGCTCCTAGAGCTTGGTATGATCAGCTCACACAATACTTGGTGTCACATGGGTTCACAAAAAGAGAAGCTGATCAAACTTTCTTCATCAAAAAGGAAGATGGCGAGTTGATAGTTGTTCAAGTCTATGTTGATGATATCATCTTTGGGTCCACTAAGGATGAACTTGCTCATGGCTTCTCAAAACTCATGTAAGTCGAGTTTGAGATAAGCATGATTGGAGAGCTAACTCATTTCCTTGGATTACAGATTCATCAACAAGATTCAGGTATATTCCTATCTCAATCTAAATATGCTAAGAATCTTGTGAAAAATTTTAGTTTGGAATCTGCTAGTTCTGTTAGAACCCTTATGAGCCCAAATGTTAAACTCATTGTGGACTTGTTAGGCAAAAGTGTAGATTCATCTCTATATAGAAGCATGATAGGTAGTTTTCTTTACTTTATTGCTAGTAGACCTAACATTAGTTACAGTGTTGGAGTGTGTGCTAGATATCAGGCTAATCCCAAAGAATCGCATATGACTTCTTTAAAAAGAATTATAAAGTATGTCAAAACCACTACTGAGTTCGGTGTGTGGTACAGCAAGGACACAAATGATATCTTAGTTGGGTATTCTGATGCTGATTGGGCTGGGAATGTTGATGATAGAAATAGTACATCGAGGGGTTCTTTTTATGTAGGTAACAATCTTGTCTCCTGGATGAGCAAAAAGCAGAACTCCATCTCTTTATCCACTACAGAAGCTGAGTACATCGCTGCCGGTAGCTGCTGCACCCAACTCCTATGGATGCAAAAACACTTCCATGATTATGGTATTTGTCAAGAGCATCTCACCATCTATTGTGACAATACCAATGCCATCAACATCTCTAAGAATCTGGTTCAACACTCTCAAACCAAACACATAGAGATTTGACATCACTTCATTAGGGAGCTTGTCAAAGATGGTACTTTCATTCTTAAGTTTATTTACATTGATGATCAGAAGGATGGCTTGTTCACCAAACCTCTTAACAGTAAACGTTTTGAATTCCTTCGTCAAAATATTGGTGTTATCTCCATGGACTGATCTCTTTCTCTCCTCCTTCCTCCTCATGCATTTGTATCTAGTTTTTATGCTTTGCTTTGTTTAACATGTTTTTTTTTGTTTTCAATTTTGTTTATTTTGTTTTTGATATAAAAATAAAAATAAAAATTTGAAAAATTAGAAAAATACAAAAATAGTGTGTGTTATGTGTACATTGGTACTTGTGTACCTTGGATGGCCATTGAAACAAAGTTTTCTACACTTTGTATCTTTTGTAGCTTAGATGAGTATCTCTATGCACAACTAAGCACAACTAACCAAGTGAGTTTTGTGGCTCTTGTTTGTAATGAGTAAGATTAAGTTATCTCTTGTACTTAACACTCGTATCACTCTTTTTGACGGAAAGGACTAAAAAATCCTAAGAGAAAGGCATAAATAACCATCTTACCACTGTTGCTCGCCAATCATAATATGACATCTGTATGCTTCAACATAGCAAAAGTGCAATGTCAAAAGCTTAACATCATTGGGTATTTCTTTTCTATCTCTTATATGCCTATGCATGATTTGCTTAAAAAGAAAATATGCAAAGAAAATAAAAAGCAAAAAGAATCAAAATGTTTTAAATATGATTGCAAGCGTGTATTCTAGGAGATGTGAGAGTTATAGAATGTATCTTGAAGGTGATAGTCCCCATCAAACAGTTATGATTTTGTGTGAGTTAAACTGATTTTCTCATATCTCAAATCATCATAACATGTATACATTTATGCAATTTTGTGATGTTTTTCACACACAACACGCAATATTCTTTACTACTCTTGATACATGCGTAGGTATAATGTGATTTGGCCATCATAAGGTTTACATGTGTTAATGTATGCCCATTAAACTGTCTTGACTTGTTTTTGAAATATAAAATTGATTAGACTTGTTTAATGTATGTGTGTGTTTTTGGGATCTTCGTGCTTAAAATTTCTGTTAAGAGATGTTTTTGAGTGTTTAAAATGTTGATTGGATCCTTGGTTGAGTTGCATGCTTGATTGCATTCATATCTATGTTTTTTCCCTTCTTGAAAAACTGTTTTTAAGCAATCTTGACACATCCTCGACACTTAGCTATCTGTCGAGCTTTTAAGCTTTTTCTTATCGCAATCTCGACGGATCCTCGACAGCTAGGTGGATCGATCGAGAAAGTTCTTGGATCCTCGATAGCCTCTCGACAGCTGGTGGATTAATCGAGCTTCTATTCTTGTGTCTTTGCTTTGTTCCTCGACACCTTCTCGACAGCTGCATCTGTCGACCTTTTTTTTCTTGACACCTAACTCGATAGATTTCTTGACACCTCTAGACATCTCTATTTGTCGAGATTTACTGAACCTCTATATATAGGTTCTGTGTGATCCAGTTTTTCATTTCACTCGATCTCTCTCTTGATAGCTTCGTGTTTTCTCTTCCCAAACCTCTCTCACTCACTCCAAACTTATTCCTCAAGGTTTCTTCAAGCTTTTACCAGTTTTTCTTCACTTGGTAAGCTTTGAATATCTCATTTTCATGCATTTTCATGTTTTGAAATCTAGGTTTTGGGGTTTTTGAAACATTTTGGGGTTTTCCAAAATTGATGAAGTTTTGGTGAAATTTTTGGGTTGGGATATGCTTATGTTATCTTAAAACTTCATTCATTGCATCTCATGTGGATTATAATAGTATTATAATGCATTTAGTTATGTGCAAATTGATTATGTGCTGGTAGGATTGGATTGGGCTGAGCCCATGATGCAATTTCTTTTGCATGTCACATGTTCATGCATTCCCCATGCATACGTGCTCTATTTTCAATATACTTGTTATATTTGAAGTATTTTGAGACTTTTTTGATTGTCTCTCTCACTCCCTCTCTTTTCTGTTTATGTTAGTTTTATCTATGGCACCAAAACGTAAATCCACTTCATCCTAGAACCCTCTTTGTTCTAGGGCATCATCTTCCTCTGATTCTACTCCTTCTCATATCTGGTTCTGTGATGAGCATGATCGAAAGGACTTCTCGGAGAACTTTTCTCGACGAGGTGTTCATTCGAAACGCTGAGTCATTTAGGCGGACTTTGCCGACACTGACCTTCCTGATGTCATTCATAGTCGGGGTTCGGAGTCATTATGTGATGTCTCGGTCACATGTCCATCCGTGTTGATCCAAGTGTTTTACTCCAACATGCATGGACTTGATTCTTCAGTACCTCTCTTTGATACTCACGTTCGAGGTACGCACATTGTTGTCACACCGCAGCTTGTTGCAAATATGCTCCATGTTCCAAGGGTAGAGCATCCTGACTACCCCGGATGTGAGCGTCTGAGGACTGTGTCCAAAGACCAGATGATCTCTGCTTTCTGCGAGCGCCCTTCTGATTGGGGTGGTCGTCAGTTTACACCATATAAGGCCTTTGCTAAAGGTCCTAGATTCAAAAACATGGTGATGACTTTTGTTTTGCACCCACTCTTTCACTATAACTCTATCACAGAGCCTCGTGCTCAATTTTCGCTTTCTTTGTTAGAGCACCTCACTATAGATTTTCCTTCACATTTTATTCTTTCTATTATAGATGTGTTTAGGGATACGGCTACCAGTGATAAGCTCATTTTTCCTTTGGCTATCACGTGGATTTTATGCCATTTTTCTGTTCCTTTTCCCTCTTCCGCGCACTTTTCTGTCATATGTGCCATAGACGCCGCTACCATTAAATGTAGCGAGGTGCAGTTTAGGTCACAACAGTCGGATTCAGCAACTCCTCCCTCCCGTTCGGCTCCATCTCGTTCTGCTCCATTCACATCTGCTCCTTCCTCTTCTATGAGCAATATGTCTTTTGGGGACATCATGTTGTAGCTACAGCACATGGATGCTCGCCTTGATACACTCTTTACAGAGCTGTATTAGGTGAACATTCATGTCAGTCGTATTGCACGGCAGCAGGCGATCATGGGTGGCTTTGCTCCTGAGACTTCTCCTCCACCTCCTCCTATGGATTTTGATTTTGATGATGATGATGGTGATGACAATGATGCTTCTGATGATAATGGAGATGCTAGCTCTATCAATGAGATGTCTACTTGACACTTTTACCCTTTGTTACTCGCGACAAAAAGGAAGAGTAGTTTTGGATATGAGAGTAGTCATTCTTAGGGGAAGAGTTAGTATAGGACCATTTTGGTAGGGGGAGTGTTGTTATCTGAGGGATGTAGTGAAGATTACATGTATCTTTTTCTTTTCTCTATTTTAGATACATTTATTCTTGTACATAGGTTTGTGACCATTTTTGACACACATTGTACTTATTTTCTTTATATGTTGATATATGTTTCTTTCACCTACCCTTACATGTGTTGTTTCTTTTCTCTCTTTATACACATGGTTCTTATTACTTATATGCAATCTATTATTTTAGTTTCACACAAAGATGCCTTGATGAATTTTGTTTAAAGTGTTTCAGAAATACAGGTTGTCAAAGTCTACTTGCCATAAACTCTCTTCTTGCAAAGTTTTTCAAGAGTTTGTGTTCGGATAGATTTTATTGTATTCAACAAGTGAATATGAGTTGAGTGATTTATGACTTCTCTCATATGTTCATTTGTTTGTTTTGGTTTTGTCACAGATTGCCAAAGGAGGAGATTGTTAGGACATATATGATTCACTTATTAGGAACATGTCATTATTTTATGTACTTGGCTAATCCTTTGACAAAATGCAATTTACTTGTATTTTGGTAGATTTAGGATGTGTTTAATACTTCAAGAAACTGTATTTCAAGATCAAGTGTTGAATCCATGCAAGTCTGTCCAAGATTCAAGCTAAAAAGTGCCTGTCATTTAAGCTCGACAACTAGCCATCAATAGAGCTTAAAGAGCTGTTCAGCCTCGTGGTTGGACAACAGCTCGACAAATAGGGTATCTGTCGAGGTTTATGAAAAATAGAATTTCTGTTCTGTTTTGACTCCAATCCATGATTATGTGTTTGTTCTTTCTTTTCTTATAACCCTAGACATATAAAAGGATTATTTTAAGGGCCGTCAAAGTGTTCACAAGTTGCACAAGTGTTGAGCAAAGTTTGTTTAAGCAAATTGTGATCGGAGACAGAATTTACCCTAGTTCATCGTTCTTGTGAAGAAGTTGTTGTATTTGTACATCGTAGGTTTTTGTGACCAAGCATCTTCTGGATCTTCATCACTGGGATGAACTGAAGAACTTTGTAGCCAACAACCTTTTCTAGCTGGTGATTGAAGTCGCGTATTGGGATCCGCACATTTGGTTAGTCACGTACTGGGGGCCGTGCATCAAAAGGAGAAATTGTCACTATAGAACAAGTCTAATTGGGTATTGGGGTAAGAGTTCAACTATAAGTTGGTATAAGGTATTGGGATTCCTTTACTTGTAACTGCTTGTTGTGATAATAGTGGAATTTCGGGAGTGGTGACCTTAAAATCAACTGGTAGGGTGTTTGCCGTGTTGGTTTTTCCCATTCGCAAACAAATCACCGTGTTAATTTATTTTCTGTTGCATACTTAGTTTATTGGTGATTTGTTTGTGCTATCACGCATTTGCATGTTAATTTGATTAATTAATAAATTTGGCTAATTAATCAATTAATTCATCACAAGGGGTCGATATGTTTTTGGCCTATCAAGGGGAACAGCTTTGGAGGGAGAAATTCAAGGTTTTTCCTTGTGTAAAAGGGGACCTAAGATTACTCACTTTTTTTTTCGCAAATGATTGCTTGTTGTTTTGCAAGTCTACTTTGGCTGAATGTGAGAAGATTCAAGAACTTCTATCTTATTATGAAGTAGCTTTGGGGCAAATGATCAATAAAAATAAGACTACCTTATTTTTAATAGAAACACTGATGTGCAGACGCAAGAGGCTATTAAATTATCTCTATAGGTTCTGGCAATACAACACTATGAGAAGTATTTGGGGCTCCCCTCTTTTGTTGGGCATGGAAAGAAAGCATGTTTTACCCAACTAAAGGAAAGAATTTGGGCCAAAATGCAAGGGTGGAAGGAAAAGCTTCTATCTCAAGCTAGGAAGGAGGTGATGATCAAGGCAGTGGTTCAAGCTATTCCCACATATTCCATGAGTGTTTTCAAGCTTCTAATGGGTCTATGCAAAGATATTGAAGCCATGATTCAAAAGTTCTGGTCGGGTCAAGGAGATGCTAAGAAAATCCACAGGGTTAAATGGAGTACACTTTGTTCTTAAAAATCCGTGGGAGGTATAGTTTTTAGAGTTATTCAAAAATTTAATAATGCCTTGCTTGCTAAACAGGTGTGGAGGTTGTTACATTAAAAGGATACATTAGTGTTCAAGGTTTTTAGTGCAAAGTATTTTTTGTCTGGGGATATTCTTGATGCTAATATTCATCCTCGGTTCTCATATGCATGGCAAAGCATTTTACAAGCATGTGATGTAATTCATAAAGGAGTTGTTTGGAGAGTTAGGGATGGGTGTAAAATTGATGTTTAGGGTCATAGATGGTTACCTGCTCAAGATCACAGTAAGATTATTTCTCCTAGACTTACTTCACCGGTTTTACATGTTAAGGATCTATTTTATCCAAGGACGAGAATTTGGGATCCGGGGCTGTTGGAGAGGACTTTCTTGCTGTGGGAAGCTGAGTTGATAAGGGTCATTCCTGTCAGTGAAGGGCGGGTTGAAGACCTGCTGATCTAGCCTTTAACTCCGGATGGCAATTACAGTGTAAGGAGTGATTACTGTATGTTGATGGATGAAGTAAGCTGCTAAGAACCAGGTACTTCCTCTCCGGAGAGATTTCAACAGGTTTGGAAGGGCATTTGGAAGATTCAGACACCAAATAAGATTCGCCATTTTATATAGCGTGCTGCCAGAGATTCTTTGCCTACAAAACTGAGCTTGAAAGCTTGGCACCTGCTTGTTGAGGATACTTATGAGCTGTGTGGGGATTTTCAAGAGACAACATTGCATAGTTGTGGCTATGTGGGCATGCTCAAGCGGTGTGGAAGTCAGATATCAGTTTTGTCCCATATTACAGAAAAGGTTTTAGAAGCTTCTTTGATCTTTTGGAGGAAGTGTTGCACAAAGGGTCGATGTATCATGTGGCCTTATTCTCTACAATGGCGTGGTGTTTATGGCAGAGATGAAATCATTTGCAAATGAGTCAATCAGTGTGGCCTCTACATGAAATCGGTGAAAGAGCAAAGGCTCTGGTAGTTGAATTTTTTGATGCTAATAAACAAGAAGCTAGACCGAGAATTAGAGGTCCTCCTGCCCACTGGGTTTTGCCTGAAGGTGATTTTTATAAAGTCAATTATGATGCTGTAATCTTTGATTCGTTGGGTTATGCAGGTCTGGTGGTTGTGATAAGGGACTGTACTAGTAATGTTATTGGTGCCTTAAGTCAGAAAATTGGTCTACCTTTACATGGAAACAACTGAAGCTTTGGTTGCACTTAGAGCTGTCGTGTTTGCTAAAGAATTGAGCGTCTTCAAGGTAGTAGTGGAAGGTGATTTTTTGAAGGTGGTTCAGGCTTTGAAAGCTAAGGAGCGTTGCAATACTTTGTATGGGACTGTTATTGAGGATGCGTGCAATCAAGGGGTTTCTCTGCAAGCTTGTCATTTTCAGCATGTTAGAAGAGAGGGCAATAAGTTGGCTCATGCTTTAGTTAGGAGAGCGGTTTCGTTCGCAGATTTTGATGTATGGGTAGAAGAACTACCTAGTGATTTAGAGGATGTGTTCCTATCTGATTTTTCAGTTTTAGCTTAATAATATCGACTTACTGGTTTCCCAAAAAAAAGAAAAAAAGAAAAAAAGAAAAAAGATAGATAGATACGCGGCAACTGGTATATATGCAAACCCCACTTGCTCCAAAATATTTGAGGTTTCGATCCATTGAACCCGACAACTTAAAGAAGCCACCATTTATTGAGATAACAACTAAAAAGAAAGTCTCACCGACACATTGATTTTTTATTTTTTATTTTTTATTTTTTTTCCCTGTTATTGACTCCTTCATGTTTCACCTTCTATTGTGCCCTTCCTGGAAGGACACAAGAGACAGCAAGAATAAACCAATTAAAACTAAGGATAAAGGAATGAGTCCTTTACATCAACGTTTTCGGGAGACACAAAACGTTAGGTATAAACGCTTATGTTTGCTGGTAAGACAAATGGAAGAATATATAGCTTATAGAAGAGATATCTTAGCATAGTGGAAAAATCTGAAAGTAAATTCAGTATCAAGTAAAACTAAAGAAGAGATATCACACACAACAATCAACCATGATAAACAATCAAAATCTTTTCCATTCAATTGCACAAGATATCAACAGATAGGTTTGTAGCTTTTATTTTGCTACCAAGACTAATTTTTCTGCCTTCAAATTAGAAGAAATCAAATCTTTAAGGAATATCAAGATCACCCAGGAATTTCTTCATGCTGTAGTAAAGTTATGGGATATCGAAGATCATGTTTTCTAGTTTGGCACTGCCGAACTCTGTCCTACCTTTGAAGAATTTTCTGCCATCTTAGGTTATGAGTTTAACAAAAAATTTGTGGTAGTTTCTTATGATCCCAAGCACAAAGAAATTTTATCTGATGCACTAGGTCTTTTAGTTTCAATTACTAGTAGCATCATCGAAGGCTACATGGTGAATCTCCATGCAGTTGCAACAAGGTTTATTCATGGACGTACTCATGGTATCTGTTTGTTTTTAGACCTCTTAAAACACAACCAAATTAACCTAGTTAATTAGCCAAGTGATTACTTAGTCAAAATATCCAAATCTACATTAACACAAATATATCATATCATTGTAAAGTGCGGAAAATAGAGAACACAACGATATGATAACCTAGGAAAACCAAACTAGTAAAAAACCTAAGGAGGATTTAACCTAGCTATCCTCAAGGTAAAACAAATCTACTATTAAAGAATTGAAGTTTACATAATAGCAACTTAAACCACTAACATCCAATTGCTACCTCGAGTAGGAAACTTACTACCACGACCACGTGACAACTCCGAGTCCACAGACTACTTCTTTCTTGGATTCCTAGCAATCACAAGCACTCCCGCTTGTATATTTTTAAGCTCTTGAATCTACAAACGAATTGATCACCAAGCTCTCGACATCAATCTTGAGATTGGAAACCCTAATTGTATGTGAAGGCAAACACCTCTAAATCTCATCGAAGATTCACACACACAGCATAAAGTGCAAAAAAAACAAAACTTGGCTAGGGTTTTCCCTTTTATAATTAAGAAAAAACATAAAACCCTACACGTCAAATGTGCTTGGGTTAAGTTGGAAATTTTGTAGAAAAAACAATTTGCACGACTTTCGATCGATCGAGTCTAATTCTCAATCGATCGAGCCAGGCAGATTTACACAGTAAATCCTGCAGTAACTCGATTCTAACTTTACATAAAAACACACACTTTGAGCAAGTCTAAACAAGACTAAAACGTTTTGATCATGGTTTGTCAACATTACAAAATGAAGTTCTAATACGTTAGTTCCTAATTCCTTAGAACCTAACAAACTCCCCCTTTGGCAATCCGTGACAAAACACAAACTAAACAAAGTGCTCAAAGTTACATAAAAACAGCCCATTACAAAATATTGCCCAACACAACAAATTCAACCTAACTACCACCTATCAGTTGCAAGTGTGGACAACAGCATAACTGAATCAACCTGTATATTCCTGAAACACTCAACAAAGGCATAAACGCATGTGTGGAAAATACAAGTAAAATAAAATAACTTATTGATTTCACATAACATAAAAATAAAGACATATCACGAATAACCTCATAAATATAAGTCAATAAACAATGTGAAACAAGAAACATATATCATTAATGTATCTCCCCCTATCATGGACAGCCCAATCAAAAACAAAAAAAAAAAATACATCATGAGCATACAATATAAAAGCTCCACAGCTCCAAAACATCAAAAATCTCCCCCTAACAATAAAAACTCCCCTACATATGTACTCCCCCTTTTTGTGACAAATTGGCAAAGGGCACTCACTCATCATCAAAAGGAGGTGGCGGAGGCGACCATCTAAAATGCTCCAAATCTGCTTGCAAGGCACGAAGCTCATCAAGCATGTCCACCAAAAGCTGACCATGAGCCGCCTGAACGGTCATGACAGTCTCCAACGTACGTCGAATGTCTGAATCATCCGAGGTAGAAGGTGGAGGAACAGCAACAGCAGTAGTAGGATCGACAGACTCCTCAACAGTAGTATCACCTATAGAAGAGGGAGGAGGAGGTGCGACACCAGAAGACTCAACCCTGGGGCATTTAGAGCTTGCTCTCATCTGAGCAGCCCTCTACCTAAGAAAGGTGGCACCGATAGGAGAAATGATGTGAACAGGCTTAGATGCAGGAAACTGCTCTAATCCTAAATGCAAAAGAATCCGATGAACGAAAATCAGAAAGAAAAGAGCATGAGCAGTAGAACTACTCCTATGAACCTCAATCAAGGAACGAATGAAAAGATGAGGAAAACTCATAGGAGCATTCGTGACAAGGGCATACAAAAACACACAACGCTTAATAGGGATGGTGTGCAAATGAGAGATGGGCTAGATGGAATGGCAAGAAATCCAAAAAAAAGAGATAATGAGTCTTGGTCAACTCGTGAGAGGTGATCTAAGGATCAGAATCCCATTGGATAGAAGTACCAGTAATAAATGACATAATGTCATCAAGAGGCGGAGACTCATCGTATGGATAAACAAGATGCTAGACCCAAGGTACCCCAAGAGCAGTAGCCACTACCGAAGGAGTAATGGTGTTCTCATCACCCTATATCCAACTTCTCACAAGATTGTTGGAATCATAAGAGTGGATAGAGAGGTTCAAGTGAAACTCTCTGATCAAGGTAGCCGGAGGAAGATGATAAACATCCAACAAAGGTAACCAGCCCCTACGGTCAAAGTTTCTCCTAATCTCACCATCCAGCTTGTCTAATAAAACCTTCCTCTCAGCCCAAATATTCCTACGAAGGTTCAGCTTCTCAAATGCTACCTGGTTTTTCTCGCTCAGGAACCTCTCATTATTAAAGGTGGGGGAAGAAGTAGAGGTGGAGGTTCTATGGGCTCTAGTCTTCCTAACCATGATGCTAAGGATCAAAAGGACAGACACAAAAGAGATGGAGAGAAAAAAATAGAAAAACCAAGGGCAGACTACAAGTTAGCACAGAAAAATATAGAAATAACAATTCTATATGATGCATGAACAAAATCAACACATGATGCATGCTCTAATGCAGTGAGAATAAGTTCAATTTTACTCCAAGATCACAAAATTGGCTTGAGCATAGAGTTTACATAAAAAACCCCAAAATTTGAAAAACTCAGTTTCACAAAACCCAAAAAATTGATCAATTGACCATTACACAAGAGAGATAACACATTATAATGATCAAATGAATCAATCTAACAAGCCAATTTCATCAAATTAAGCACAATTGAACAAAATCCCCAAATCGGGTAGTTTCAAGCCCTAGAAATTTCAATTTTTCACAAAGCAACAAATTGATTAAATTAATTCACATTGAACAATTGTATATCATCCCACAACAAAAACCCATTGACCAATATCCAAAGAAAAGACTTAAATAAATAAAAATCCCAATTTCCCTTAGGTTCAAAATTTCCCTTTAATGCATGGCAAAAGTGCATAAAAACAAGAAAATAAATGAAAAAGGAGGGGTATAAAGGTCTTACCGGCCTTAGATGACAAAAACCCTTGAAGAAATTTGGGCGAAAACAAAAAAAATCTTGCTTGGAATCTTAGACCGATCGAAGAGAGAGAGAAAAGCTTTTGAAAGTTTTTAAATAGTGTTTGAACACGTGAGAAACAAAGTTTTTAAAAAACTCTCTATATGATTTTCAATTGATTGAAAATTAGATTAGATCAATCAAAAATCACTTTCGATTGATCCAACAGCGATCAAGTGGGTCAAATTCAAAACAAAATTTTAATCTCATTTTCAATCGGTCGAGAAACAGATTCGATCGATTGAAAATTTGGAAAACACAATTTTTTGAAAAATAGAGCAATTTTATGCAGAAACTTCTCAAAGCATAGTAAAAATGCATGAGTATGAGATGAAATGCTCTTCAAAAACACTTGTATTGAAACCAGATTTCCCAAAAATAAGATTTTCAATCAATTATCCTTAAATTCTCAAATAGCAAACATGTTTTGCATAAAACTCAAGGAATTTTCAAACTTGGCTGACCAAACCAAAATCACACACAATAACATGTACCAAGTTTAGCAAAAAGTAATTTGTGTAGTGTGAGCAACTAGCAAAAGCATGAAATACATGTGAGGTGATATGAGAATAGTAATTAAGCACACTTTCTACAAAATTCATCACATAGAATTTGAAAGAGACTATCACCTAAAGAGTTACATCATATAACTCCCACATCTCCTAGAATAAAAGCTTGCAATTATGTAAGTTTCTTGATTTGCCTCATAATATACACACCAATTTTATTTGATTAGAAACTTATTAAAATAGCCAAGATAATGTACAAACCAATTTTAGCATTTAAACCTAGGCTACACCTTATGTTCTTTTTGTGCATGTGCTACACTTTCTCGAGCACAAAATCTTATGATATGCACTAAGGTGTTCATGATTCGCTAGTAAACAATGGTGAGATGGTTATTTATGCCTTTCTCAATAAGTTCAAGTCCGACAATCAAAGATATGTAACTTCAAGATCAAGATCATGTGATCAAAAACTATAAACGTCTTCCCACACAACATGCACTATAAAGCTCAGACTAGTAAAGTGCAATAAATAAGTTCATCAAATCTAAACAAGGTATATACACATGTTATGTAAAAATAAATTGGCCAACCTTGATTTCAAATCCAAGACAAATAATGCAAAACACATTTTGCTTCCCTATTCCTTTTTATTTTTATTTTTTGAAAAGTAATAACAAAAACAACCTAGAATAAAATACATGAATGTTATGCAATGCAAATCCTAGAAAAAAAAAATCACAAAAATAGCAAAGTGGAATGGTCACAAAGAGTAGAATGATGATGCACAAGGACCAAGAAAGCCAAAGATGATCAGGAACACAGAATCACACCAATTACTTGACGAAGTGTCTCAAACTTACTCCTATCAAGAGGTTTGGTGAAGATGTCAGCATTCTGATGTTCAGTAGGAATATACTCATGAGACACAATCTTTCTTTCAACAAGATCTTTAATAAAGCGATGTCTAATCTCTATGTGCTTGGTCGTAGAGTGTTGTACATGATTCTTAGAGATATCGATAGCACTAGAATTATCACAATAAACAACCATGGTGTCTTATGATATCCCATAATCACTCAAAAGCCTTTTCATCCAAAGAAGCTGTGAACAACAACTTCCAGCAGCAATATATTTTGCCTCTATAGTAAACAAAGACACAGAATTTTGCCTTTTACTCATCCAAGCAACAAGATTGGCTCCTACATAAAAACACCTACCAGTGGTGCTTTTTCTATTATCAGCATTGCCGGCCCAATCAGAATCAGAAAATCCAACAAGAGACAAATTTGACTCTTTGCTATAAAACAATCCATAATCACAAGTCCCACCAACATATTTTATGATTCTTTTGACAGAATTTAAATGTGAAACCTTAGGATTAGATTAAAATCTAGAATATACACCAACACTAAAAGCAATATCAGGCTAACTTGTAGTCAAATAAGCCATTGGTGTTCTAGCAAGTGCAACCTTGTCAAGTCCAAATCTCTTGACTAGATTTCTGGCATACTTTGCTTGGTTGATGTTGATTCCTGAGTCCATTTGCTTCACCTGCAATCCCAAGAAATAAGTTAGTTCACCAACCATACTCATTTCGAACATTTCCGTCGTTTCATCTGCAAAAGATTGAGCAAGAGAATCATTAGTAGCACCAAAAATAATATCATCAACATAAATTTGAGCTACAACAAAATAATCCTTATCCTTTCTTATGAAAAGAGTAGTATCTACAAATCCCCTTTTGAATCCATGCTTAGTGAGATATGCAGTCAACCTATCATACCAAGCCCTGGGAGCTTGTTTCAAACCATAGAGGGCTCTCTTCAATTTGTAGACATCATCTGGTTTGTGAGGATCAACAAAGCCCTTTGGTTGTTCAACATATACCTCTTCTTGCAACATTCCATTCAAGAAAGCACTCTTGACATCCATTTGATACAACTTAAAATTTAGATGACTTGCTATGGCCAAAAGTATCCTAATGGATTCCAATCTTGCTACCGGTGCAAAGGTCTCATCAAAATCAATCCTTTCCACTTATGTGTACCCTTGAGCAACATGTTTTGATTTATTTCTAATAATTGTACCATGTTCATCTGACTTGTTCTTAAAAATCCACTTAGTTCCAATCACATTTACTCCCTTTGGTCTAGGAACTAATTCCCACACATCATTCCGAGCAAATTGGTGAAGTTCTTCATGCATGGAATTAACACAATCAGCATCTTGAAGTGCTTCATCCACCTTTTTCAGTTCACATTGGGATAGATAGCATGAATGAGTAATTACATTCAAGGCTTTTGATCTCAATCTCATGCTATCATTTAGACTACCCAATATATTTGTGGCAGGGTGATTCAACTTAACTCTAGAAGATGGACCTTTGACCAGAGATATGGAGGCACCTTTCTGTTCTGATGGAGGACTAAGCTCACTTTGTTCTTGTTGAGTTTCATGAATTGGTGTGGATGATTTTGAACTTGATGGTACTGAAACTGTATCATTCAATAACAGCAGCTCTTCCTCACTATGCTTCCCCACATAATCAGCATGAAGTGAATCATCAAATTCCATAATCTTTTCTTAAACTAGAGAATTGTTTTTTGAACGACTTTTAGAAATTAATTCATCATTGATCACAACATTGGAAGATTCCATGACTGTTTTGGTTCTCAGATTGTACACTCTATAGACTCTACTAGTGGAGAAGTATCCTAGAAAGTATCCCTTGTCACTTTTAGTATCAAACTTTTCTAGGTTCTCTTTATTACATAGAATGTAACAGTCATTGCCAAATATTCAGAAATATTTGACCACAGGCTTTTTTCCTCTCCAGAGTTCATAGGGAGTTTGCTTGGAATCAGGTCTAAAATACACTAGGTTGAGTGTATGGCAAGCAGTGTTAATTGCCTCTCCCCAGAAGGATTTGGCCATCTTTTTATTATGTAGCATGACACGTGTCATTTCTTGGACAACCCTGTCCTTTCGTTCCACTATTCCATTCTGTTGTGGTGTCTTAGGTGATGAAAACTCTTGATGCGTGCCAGCTTTGTGTTTTCAAATTCTCTTCCATGATCACTTCTAATTCTGGCTATCACAATACCTTTCTCAACTTGCAATTTCTTGCACAAATGTATCATCTTCTCAAGAGCCTCAGCTTTATCTCTGAAAAGTACAACCCATGTATATCTAGTAAAATCATCTACAACAACTAGAATATACCTCTTTCCACCTAAACTCTAAACTCTGGCAGGACCCATGAGATCAATGTGCAACAACTCAAGAGGTCTGGAAGTTTGAACTTTAGTTACAGATGGATGCTTGGACTTCACTTGTTTACCCATCTGACATGGTCCATATATGAACTTTTCTATCTTATCAAGCTTGGGCTAACCAATAACTGCATCACACTTGGAAATCTTCTCTAATTGCTTGTGTCTAGCTTGTCCCAACCGTTGATTCCATAAGTCAACTTGATTGATCTTTGCACTAAAACACTTGTTGCTTATACTCGATGTTATACCATAACAGTTGTCAACTGTCCTCACACCAATACACATACAATCACCTCCTCCATTAAGTATTTCACATTCATACTTAGTGAAGAGAACATTCAATCCATTATCACAAATTTGACTGGTGCTGAGTAAGTTAGCCTTTAACCCATCTACATACTAGACATATTCAAAAATGGACAACCCTGGAATGTCCACAGTTCTGATGCCTCTGATCACAGATTTGCTTTCATCTCCAAATGTAACTGTCCCAATCTTTCCTTTAAAGAGTGTCTTGAACAAAGCTTTATTTCCTGTCATATGCCTGGAACAACCACTATCCAAATACCAAAGACAAGAATCACGTGCCTTGAAGGCGGTTAAAGCAATATAACACACATAATTATCATCACATATAATTATACCAAGATGCTCAAGGAAAGATTTAACAAAAGCAACAAGAGACAAAAACAACAAGGAGACAAGAAGCCATATTAGCAATAAGATCTTCCAAGAATCCATGACAACAGGGGTCAAGGATCAACTCTTAGATCAAAGGATCTAAAAAGGTAGAGCTAACTTGCTCTGATACCACTTGTTTGTTTTTAGACCCCTTAAAACACAACCAGATTAACCTATTTAATTAGCCAAGTGATTACTTAGTCAAAATATCCCAATCTAGGTTAACACAAATATATCATATCATTGTAAAGAGCAAAAAATAAAGAACATAACAATACGATAACTCAGGAAAACCAAACCGGTAAAAAAGCCGAGGAGGATTTAACCTAGCTATCCTCAAGGTAAAATGAATCCACTATAAAAGAATTGAAGTTTACACAATAGCGACTTAGACCACTAACATCCTATTGCTACCTCGAGTAGGAAACTTACTACCACGACCACGTGACAGCTCCAAGTCCACGAACTACTTCTTTCTTAGATTCCCAGCAATCACAAGCACTCCCGCTTGTATATCTTTAAGCTTTTGAATCTGCAACTAAATTGATCACCAAGCTCTCAACATCAATCTTGAGATTGGAAACCCTAAGTGTATGTGAAGGCAAACACCTCTAGATCTCACAGAAGATTCACATACATAGCATAAAGAGCAAAATAAAAAATAAAATAAACGTGGCTCGTGTTTTCCCTTTTATACTTAAGACAAAACATAAAACCCTACACGTCAAACGGGCTTGGGCTGAGTTGGAAATTTTGTAGAAAAAACAATCTGCATGACTTTCGATCAATCGAGTTTAATTCTTGATCGATCGAGCTAGGCAAATTTACATAGTAAATCCTGCAGTAACTCGATTCCAACTTTACATAAAAACACATACTTTGAGCAAGTCTAAACAAAACTAAAATGTTTTGATCATGGTTTGCCAATATTACAAAATGAAGTTCTAATACATTAGTTCCTAATTCCTTAGAACCTATCAGTATCTCTGACAACATGAAGAAGAACTTTGATTTGGCTTTTTGCTTCATGGGAGAATTCTTGCTTTGCTTTGGAAAACCTGGTTTTGTGGATGTTCGAGCCATAGGAATCATAGACCAAATCAAAGATGGTGATAATCCTGCTTCTTTGATCTTGACAAAAACTCTTTTAGGATTGGACTCTATATTCCTTGGTGGAGAATCACAGTAGGGGTTGATGGAGAGAACAGATATGATAGCCATTCCTACTAAAAAAGATTGGGTCAAGTTTTTAGAAAGAAATCTAGCCTTTAATTCATTGGGACTATTATTGATGGAAGTGTCCACCTCCTCTATTACGATCTCCTAGATCAGATCATATCTTCCTGGTTGGCTTAAGGAGGGATACTTTCTACAAGGCTAACAAACTCTTGAGACAATTCCAGTATAAGCAAGGAATGCCTAGCGGTAGAAGAAGAATTTTTTTTGTTCTTGTTGACAAAACTCCTACTTTTGTAAGGAACCTACTTCTGAGTTTGGACATGGCTGACCGAGTGGATCAAACCTTTGTTAAGGTTCATTTTCACAAGATGACAGTGGAATACTCCAACTGGCTGGTGGACAAGATTGTGAATAGAGAAACTAACATGTTTTCTATGCAAGAAAGATTTCTTAGGGATGGAAAGGACAAGCAAGAGGATGGAGACTATGAATTCAAGAAAAGAGATAGAGATAGCATGTGATTGTTGTTGACGAAACAAATAACCAGTCGAAGAAAAGGAAACTCAGAAAGATCTGATTCTTTTATTTTGACTTTGAACATGTTTATTTAGGAAGTTAGTTTAAAACTTTTTAGATTTGGGAATTATTTAGGACTTTCTAGTTTTCAACCAACCAAGCAGAAGGATTCGATCATCATTTTTTTTTTTTTTTTGGTAGACCGCCCTTTTGGTTTTTCAATCTACCCTTTTTTTAGCCTTAATTTTTGCCTAGGCCGCCCTTTCGGGTTTTCAATCTAGTAGGCCATTTTTTTTTTCTTTTTCAAGAAAACCTAAGAAGAGAAAAATAGAAAAAACTTACAACCACCTCAGACTTGGTATTTCTTTAGCTGGTCCATATTGGTTGGTTTAGTAAAGGGATTTGCATTTAGGTCCATCGGCCTTATGCTCTTCTAGAATATATCCGCTTAATCATGTACTGACCTGCTCAATTCTACTTAAACTTTCCATTCGTCTCTTGGAACGGGGCTCGAATTTCCTTCAACACTAAATTTCTTGTCTTCAAATCTCTAGCCCTTACTTTCTTATTAAAAGATTTTTTGAGTCTCCTTTGGTATAAGGCTTTAAGCCTCTTCTCATCCATCATGCATAGCTGATCGTATCAACTCTGTAACCAATTCACCTCCGGGATTTCACTCTCCAGTACTATCCTTAATGAACGAATACCCATTTCAAAGGGAAGAACTGCCTTCATTTCATACACCAATGAATAAAGGGTGGCTCCAGTGGACGATTGAATTGTTGTCCTATACCTCCAAAGTGCATAGGGCAATTGTAAGTGTCAATCCTTGTAGTTCTTCATCTCTTCTCAAAAATCCTCCTTATGTTCTTATTTGCAACCTCAACTGCTCCATTTGTCCGAGGGCAATACGGCGATGATCTGTGATGCTGAATATTGAACTCTCAAAGTAACTTCTCCATCTCTCCTTTGTAATGTAGCCCATTATTTGAAATTATTTCATGTGGTACCCTATATCGACAGATGCTATTAGCCTAAATGAACTAGGCAATTTTCTTTGAGTTCAACATCTTGTATGAGGTAGCTTCAACCCATTTAGTAAATAATCAATGGCCACTAGTATGAATTCATAACCATTAGATGCTGTTGGGTGGATTTTCCCAATAATAGATATTCAACATGTAGAGAATGGCCATGGTGAAGTCATTGTATGTAACGGCATTGGCGGCATGTGCTTTAAATCTCCATGAACTTAGCATTGATGACATTTCCAAACATGAGCTATGCAATCAGCTTCCATAATGGTCTAGCAATAACCCTGTCTCATTATCTTTTGAAACAACGTATGTCGTGAACCTCTTCAATAATCTATTATGCTTCCTTTGCAATCACACAAAGGAGATGAATTTTGTCATATGACCTTCTATACAACCTCTCATCACAAATTATATAGTTAGTAGAAAACCTTCAGATGGTCAATTGATCATTCTTTTCTGTAGACTTGGGTATGTCCCCTTCTTGAGATACTATAGGATGTCTGAATATCATTCGCCTTGCCCATTCAGTTCTTCATCTCCCTCTATCGACATACAGTAGGCTAGCTCTTCCTTTTGTTCTATCATTATTGGCTGGACTTGAACTACCTTGGGCCCATCCATCATAGAAGCCAATGTTGCTAAAGCATCTACAAGTTGATTTTACATTCTTGGCACGTATTGGTATCCAATTTTCCCAAACTTTAATGCCAATTTCTAAAGGCATTCATGATAAGGCATCAACTTCTCTCCCTTTATCTTCCACCTATTTTGAATCTGACAAATTATCAAAGTTGTGTCTCCATACACTTCCAATTCTTCAACTCCAAGACTAAGGGCTGCCTATAGCCCCAAAATGCAAGCTTCATATTCTGTAGCATTATTAGTGACAAGAAAATTAAGCCTACTAGAAAATGGGATATGAGTCCCTTTTGGAGAAATCAAGAGAACTCTAATGCCATTTCCATTTTGATTAGTAGCCCCACAAAAATACATCTTCCATGGTTCGAGTTCTATCATCATAATATTTTCATTTGGGAAATTCCTCAAACCTCTTCGGCTTCTTCAGGTGAACAATGGGCTAAGTGATCAGCAATTACTCTTCCATTTATGGACTTTTGAGTAATATAATTTATATCAAATTCTGACAAAAGCAAAACTCATTTAGTTGTCTTCCTATCTTGCACTGGCTTTTCCATCAAGTATTTTAGAGGATCCATCTAGCTATCAACAAGACTCTAAAAGCAAGCGTATAATGTCTAAGTTTTCTAGTAGCCTGTACAAGTTTAACACAAGTCTTCTCAGGTGCTGAATATTTCTCTTCATAAGCCATCATCTTCTTGCTAATATAGTTAATTTCATTCTTCTTCCTAGACTCCTCTAGATATTGGGCAAGTAAAGCCCCTATTACTGTATCTGTGGTTGTGAGATAGAGCAAAAGTGGCTTTTTAGATATCGGTGGAACCAGTATTGGTGGCTTCATCAAGTAATTCTAAATATTCTCAAAAGCTTCTTGACATTGTTCATCCATACCGTAGGGGCTTCCTTCTTGAGTAAGTAAAAGAGTGGTTCACATGTCATTGTGAGTTAGGCAATGAACCTGCTTATGTATTGTATCCTCCCTAAAAATCCCCGAATCTCTTTTTCTGTCCTTAGAGGTCTCATCTCTACAATCGCCTTGATCTTTTCAATATCTTCCTTAGTTCCTCTCTGGCTAACCATAAACCCCAACAACTTTCCTGACGTCACACTGAAAATGCACTTCTTTGGATTTAGCCAAAGCTTGTAGAATTAGATCTGTTCTAAGAACTTCTATAAAGCTGGTATGTGTCCTTCACGATCCTTGGACATCACTATCATGTCATCCACATAAATTTTCACTTCTTTATGTGTCAAATCATGCAACAAAGTAGTGGCTGCCTATTGGGAAGTGGCTCTAGCATTCTTAAAGCCAAATGGCATGGCCTTGTAACAATAGGTCCCCCATGGAGTGATAAAGGATGTTTTTCCATATCTTTTGGAGCCATTTCTATCTAATTGTATCTGAAAATCCATTCATGAATTACAACAATGCATGTCCTATAGTATTATCAACCAAAATGTCAATATAAGGCAATGGAAAGCCATCCTTAGGGTTGGCTTTGTTAAGGTCTTTGAAATCTATGCACATCCTTACCTTCCCATCTTTCTTTGGTACTGGAACCACATTTGCTAACCATTCTTGATAGTTTACCACCTTTAAGAATCCCACATTGTATTGTTTCTTAACTTCTTCCTTGATCTTGATTCTAGCTTCATCCTTCTCAATTTTCGCTTGACCAGCTTCACAATTGGGTTTGTAGGAATGCAATGTTGCACTATGTCTATATCAATCCCCAACATATCCTTATATGACCACACGAACACCTCCTTGAATTCTTTCAACAGTGTAACTAGTGCGTCTTTCTCAGAGGAACTTAGAGTGTTGCCATTCTGGACCATTTTAGGTTCATCATCAGTCCCCAAGTTAATAGACTGTGTTTCCTCTTTTACAGGTTCTAAATGCCCTTGTTTTAATTCCCCACCATAAAGAGTTTCTTTACTAATTTCCAAAATAAAAATATTCAAAGCCAATAAATAAGCGAAATCAGAAATTATTTTATGGGGGATAGAATTTTTGATAGACTCAACAGTAATTGACTCTATAGGAATAGACTCACAATCACAGATAGACTCAACAAGAATCACAATATTAGCAGAGACAGATTCAATAGGGACGAAAATAATGCTTTTAGTAGGGGTAAATGGCTTGGCTTGGTCTTCTCCAAAGGGTCATCAATGGGGTGGGTAGCTCTTTTCAATGCCTAGTTCTTCAACTCCATTGTGGCCTTGGTGATGGCAGCTGGCTCCTTGTGGGTTCCTTCTTCTGTTAGCATCAGCACTATAGGGTCTTCATCTATATAATCCTAACCTCCTCTATCAACATCCATATCTGCGGGCTTGTCAAATGCATAATCCTCCAATTGTTCTATGTTGTCCATCCACTCTCCAAATAAATTCTGACTTCCTTTATTGCTTGGACGAACATATTGGGGTAAGTACTCTAACACATTGCATCCCTTTACCTCATCATCTTCCTAAGGACTCTCTGTGGTCAAATTTCTGAAGCTATGGATCATCTTCTATTGATTACAACTAATCTTACATCTATATCATCTTCTTCCATTGTGAATGTAGTTAATGTGCCAAACTCTAAGTTATGAAAGGAATTGAGTTTGGGAATCTCACAACCATACTTATCATCTCGGGGGCTTAATTTTGGACTGACATCTGTAATGCAACTCCAACTAAAGGACACCCATAAGGATACTCATCATAATCACCCCCTACGGCTTCCTCATCATCTTCTATGTCTTTATCATAATAGTTCTACCCTTCATAAGAATTTTCTTCATTAAAGGCTTTCGCATCCTCATCTTCTCCATCTCTATTCTTATCACTAGGGTTTTCTCCCCTATCATTGCTCCCATTTTTACTATCATAGTCTTCACTGTCATTTCCTTCACTATCACTAACTTCGCTATCACTGTCTCCACTATCACTGTCTTCACTATCATCATTATCACTGTCTTCACTATTACTGTCTTCACTGTCACTGTCTTCATTATCACTATTTTCATTATCATCACTAGGGGCTTCTCCCTCTTTACCATCTTCATCATCCATCCTTCCTTCATTAGGATCCTTCAATGCATGTTAATAGGCTTCCTAATATTCTTCCTCTTCTATGTTAAAAATAGCATCACCCAACAATGTAGTCATAGCATCCAGATCCATATAATTTGCCTAGTCAGCTAGGACCTAGTATGTGTTCCTTTCTTTTACTTGGGGAAGCTTTATGTCGCAATCAAGGAACAATTCAAATCTAGGCAACATCCTTTCAACTCTAAATCATATCTTAGTTTAGGATACCCCTAATAACGTTGGCAATCTCTAGCTTGGATAAATTTCCCATTCAAGCTCTAGAAGGCTAGGAAACCCCTTTGCCTTAGCTATTGCATGAGCCATCTTCTTCAATTCCATCTCTACTAAGTCTTATCCGTAGGTTTATAGCCTAACCCAAAAGGTGGTGTGGCTGTGACAATTGTTATAGACTTGGCTGCTGGCCCTTTTATGGCCTTCCTTAGACTTATCCCTAGAAAATAGCTCAACCTTCTCATCATTGCTACAATATTATTGTTGTCATAGAGGTCAAAATTCATAGGAATCTTTTCAACTTCTACTGTCATTCTCTCAAAACTAGGCTTCTCAATCTTAAAACCATCTAAGGTCACAGGCTCTTTTTTAGATTGGATACCGAAAATAGGCTTTTGGAGTCTTAGAATGTCCCCATATATAGTAACTATAGCTCCTTCCTATGGAAATTGAACTTTCTGGTATAAAGCTGAAGGCACAACTTCTGTATCATGAATCCATGGCCGCCCAAGAAGCATATTAAAGCATGAAGCTATGTTTAGCACTTGTAACTCCACCTTTTGAACCATATGCCCTATGGTGAGCTCTAGTGTCACTATTCCCAAAACTTCCCTTCTACTATTATCATATGCTTTTATCTGTTGTTCAGATGGCATAAAATCTTCAATACTCAAACCCAGACAACTTGTTTTTTTAAATTGGCACACATTCAAAGTGCTTCCATCATCAAATAAAACCATTGGTATCCTCTTTCCCTTAGCATCCATGGAAATATCCAATGGATCATTATGACGTTTCCCCTTTTTAGTCAAATCCTTGTTAGAATAGGAAAGAGTAAGCTCTTTACTTATAGATCCAATCATGGCTTTCAAATCTTGAGAAGTGATGGTTGTGGGGACTTAAATCTGATTGAGAAGATCCACCAAATTCTGGCGGTGTTTGTATAAGGCCATGAGCAAACCCCATAGGGATATGTTTGCTTGTGTCTTCTACAACTGCTTAAGAACCTCATCCTGTTCATTTGGTGTTTGCCAGGTTGCTTTGTTTAGGGCTTCTACCGGGTTATCTATTTCTAAATGTGGGGGTTTGAAGTGTATCCCCCCTATTATGATGTGGGCAGTTTTTGATGGGTCACTTTGTTCAATATCTTAGGGTTTGAAGTGTCTAATCATATATGTGGGTGTCAGATTATCTGAGTGGGGTTTAAACCATCTCCCCCCCATATATGGTTATTGAATAATTTGAGTGGGGTTTAAAGTGTCTCCCTCCATATGTTGGTGTTGAGTCATCTGAGTGGGGTTTGAAGTGTCTCCCTCCATATATAGGTGTTGAATAATTTGGGATTTTTGAATTGTCTCCATTCCATATGTCATATCTTGTTATAGATGAAATACCCATTAACTCCTCCCAAGTTAGCATAAAGCATTCCGGAATGGCGTAGATCAAATTAGATGGGTCCTTTTCTTCTTCTTCTCCTTTAGGAAATAAACAGTTGATCCTTGGTCCCCTCTCGAAATTATGATTAGGTAAAGGATTTTTGGTGATATTGGGCCTTGTAAGCGGTGTAATTACTTGTGTGCCTATTAAATCCTGAATTGCATGGTAGAGATTAAAACACCTATCAGTGTCATGTCCCGAGCCTTGATGGTATGCACACCTCTTGTTCACATCAAATCTAGCGAGTAATGGGTTTGGGTTTGGTCTTGGGTCGAAGGATTTTAATAACCCTTTTGTTTTCAACTTTTCAAACACCTAACTTACTAGTATGTAAAGTTCAGGGAATTCTCTCCTAGGCCTTGGAGGCAGTCCTTATGATACTTGCACTAGGGCAATGAGTTGGTATGGATCAGTTTTAGAGTTAGAAGGCCCAAAATTCCTTTTAAATTTAAATAATTCTTTATTTTTTACAGTCCCATTATTTATAGCATCTTTAATTTAAGTCACAGTCACTATTAAGGCCTTAAAATATGGAAAATATTGAGCAAATAAATACTTAGGATATTTAGGCAACAAATTCTTTACAGCCATTATCAATTGTTCCTCTTCATTAGGTCTATTCATCATCTGGGTAGCTTTAGCCCTCCATATAGTTATGAAGGCAAAGAATGATTCCTTAGGTTCTTGCTTGGTAGTTTCCAAGTCCCTTCTCATCACATCTACCTCTATGTTGTACTTGTATTGATTATGGAGTTCCCTACACATATCTTCCCAATTCCAAGCTCTAGTATCTTCCATATTAAGGAACCATCTGAGGGAGGCTCCAGTCAAAGTAATCTAGAATATCTGGGCTAACATCTCTTCAATTGCTCCTAAGAGTTGCATGGCCCTCATGTACATCTTCAGGTGAGACTTAGGGCAGCTAGTGCCATCAAATTTGTCCAAGACTGGCATCTTGAACTTAGGAGGTAACCTTACACCTGGGAAGAGAGAGAGCAATTGATAATCCATAAGATCATCCAACCTCCTTGCCCTCTTAATCATTTCCTCCATCTTGTTCATCTTCTCATTGGTCCTATTTTCATGTTCTGTGATTAGGGAAGTTTCATTAGTCTTGTCTCCTTGACCATTCTTCATATTCTGGAATTGTTGCACCGTGAGATTAATATCCTCCCTGAGTTGGATTTGGCTAGCTACCATTGTATTTAGTAGCTCTCGGATACTCATATGTTCTTTAGCATTCTAGTGTTCATCTCCTTCTGCCATAATGATAGAGTCTTCTGATCTTTTGTCACTTGGGCTGTCTTACGAATCAAACATTCGGTGCTGGAGCTATAGGGTGCCTTCTATGCGTAACAGTTTTAGTACTATAATGGGCTTGGAACTAGAACTTGCTTGGCTATCACTCTTCGGTTCTCTTTGAAGTCTTCCCTCTGATCTTGACCAGATTTTCCCCTAAGAAAAGGTAGGTTGGCTCAATCAAGGCTATGTCCCCATCTATTTCAATCCAATCAATCAAAACAAACACATACAGGATCCAATGCATCATTTACTTGGACCGGCCTAAGGATAGGTTCTAAGTCATTACATTGTAAGGTGGGTTTGTTGTTTTATTGTTTCTCATAGCTAGGACATTCTACCTCCCAACTTGTAATGTAATGAACGTTGCGTTGGTCCAAATTGAATGGTTTATCCTTTTCAGTCAATAAGAAATGATCCAGTAACTTTGGGCTATGGGTTGGTGAGTTCATCACTAGGTACCCAAATCTAAGGAAGACCAGTGATCCATGGTTACTACCACCAGATTTTGAGATGGGTTCATGCATAATTTATTATTTCATGGCATATGTAATGACAGTTAGGAAAAGCTATAAACAAACAATATGGCATTTCAAACAACATTCCATACAATATCATACAACCATGAGCAATATTATACAAGTAAAAAATATCATACAAGCACAAGGGTACTTAATTGATCATCCTAAGTCTAATATGGAGCTTAGCCTTCGACATCCCCAGTGGACTCGCCACTATGAGAGACTGGGACTTTATGGTCCTTTTGGGGTGCTCTTAATCAAAAGAGAAAGGTATTGACACCTCTCTTTTGGGGTTATGTGAAGTCACCACTTATTTTTTATTTCAAAAAAATAAGAAAAAGAAAACTATGATGCACAATATGAATATATGAAATTCCTCAAGTTTCATTAATTGAATATACAAATACAATTTGGTAGAATATCATTACAAGGGTTTGGTCCTAAATACAATCTTTGTAAATAAAAAATAAAAAGCTTTGGTCCTAGATACAATCTACCAAAACAAAATAAAGCACTAGTTCTACCAACCTAAGATTCTAATGCTCGGGGGCTAGGTTACAAAATTGGAAGATGTTAGGCACCCATTCTGTCTAGATAGAGTCTAGTCTTCTAGACTTTTTATGATCAGTTAAGTACCCTTAAACAATGACATGCAACTTCTTGTATTAATATTCTTAAATGTATGGTCAGATATTATACAAAAATCTTAGATATGTAGCTCTTTTGTGAGAAGAAATTAAATTTGATTTTTAAATTATAAAAAAAAATGATTTTTAGAGAAAAAATTTCAGATTAAATTTCAAATTATGAAAAAAGAATAATTTAATAGAAAAGTTTCAAATCTAATTTTTTTAACTAACAAAAGGGAATAAATTTTAAAAAAGAATTTTAGATTTGATTTTCTTAATTAATAATCAGAATGAATTTTAAATAAAAATTTCAGATTTAATTTTTTGGTTAGGAAACAAAATTGATTTTAAAAAAAAAAATTCAAACCTGATTCTTTAATTAAAAAAATAGAATGTATTTCAAAGAGAAATTGCAAATTTGATTTTTTTTAGTAAAAAATATAATGAATTTTGAAATAAAATTTCAGATCCAAATTTTTTGTTAGAAAACAGAATGGATTTTGAAAAGAATTTTTGAGTCTGATTTTTTAATTAAAAAATAGAATGAACTTCAAAGAGAAATTGCAAATTTATTTTTTACTTAAAAAACATAATGAATTTTAAAATAAATTTTCCGATTTGGATTTTTTGTTAGAAAGTAGAATAGATTTTGAAAAGGATTTTTAAATCTGATTTTATAATAAAAGAAACATAATGAGTTTTAAAAAGAATTTTTTGATCTGAAATTTTTATTAAAAAACAAAGTAGATTTCGAAAAGGATTTTCAAATATGATTTTTTAATTAACCTAGAACAACAGCTCTAAGATCATATTTTATTTATCCCACATTTATATGACCAAACACAAACATGAACAAACAACCATTACATGTTTTCTATGAAATAAAAACTCAAAAACCAAGAAAATTGTTAGGACATATGTTATTCAATGTTAGGAACATATGTCAATATTTATGTAATTGGCTAATTTTTTGACAAAACACACTTTACTTGTAATTGGGTAGATCTAGGATGTATTTAATACTTCAAGGAACAAGAGTTCAAGTCTAGTATTGAAGCCATGCAAATCTGTCCAAGAAACAAGTGAAGAATTGTTGATTTTTTAAAGCTCGATAGCTGCTCGACACCTCTCGATAGCTAGGCTATCTATCGAGCTCTTCAGCTTCTTTTTATCGCAATCTCGATACCTCTCAATAGCTAGGTCAATCGATCGAGAAAATTTCTATCCCCTTGATAGCTCCTTGATAGCTCACAACAGATAGGCTCGACAGCTTCTCGACACCTCTCAATAGCACTCAACAGGTCTCGACAGATAGCTATCTGTTAGGTTCTAAAGGCTTAGGTATTTATATATTTAGAACTCTAATGTGTATTGTTGGCAAACCATGATCAAAACAATGTATTTAGAAGTATTTTAGTCTTGCTCAAAGTTGTGTGTTTATGTAAAGTTGGAATCGAGATAATGCAGAAAAGATTAATGCATTTCGGTCTGGCTCGATTGATCGAAGCTTAGGCTCGATTGATCGAAGCTCGAGCAAAATTTTTTTTTCTGCAGAATTCCAACTCAGCCCTAGTTATTTAAAACGTTTTAGGGTTTTCTAATTTGTCCTAAATATAAAAGGCAAACCCTAGTCACGTTTTAGTGTTGCTCATATTGCGGTTTATGTAAATCTCTTATGAGATCTAGAGGAGCTTTCCTTTACACAAACTTAGGGTTTTCAAGGAGACGATTTATCTACACCTTGATGATCAACTCGGTTGCTGCCATTGAAGCTTAAAGAAAACACAAGCGGGTGTGCTTGTATCTGGTGGTGAATCCAAGAAAGAAGGAGTCCGTGGATTCGAAGCTTGCACGTGGTCGTGTCAGTAAGTTCTACTAGTTGGTAGCAATAAGATGTCGAGTGTGGGGGCTTGTAAGTCTTATTGTAGAAACTTCGATTCTTTCAAGATAGTGGATTCAAGTTTACCTTGAGGATAGCTAGGTCAAATCCTCCCAGGTTTTTACCGGTTTGGTTTCCTGGGTGATCATATCTTGTGTTATTTATCTTTCCGCTGCTTTGCATGATATGATTTTTTTTATTGTGATAACCTAGTATTCGTTAAATTGGACTGAGTAACAACTTGGCTAATAACCTAGGTTAATCCAATTGTGTTTTAAGGGGTCTAAAAACCATCAAGTGGTATCAGAGCGGGTAGCTCTTTTGTTGTTGATCTTTTGATTTCTGAGCTGATCCTTGACCCCTGTTGTCATGGAACACAGACACGCTCTAGTTATTCTTCCTCACTTTGATGGGAATAATTATGCTTATTGGAAAGTAATGATGAAAGTATTCCTAAAATCGATTGATGAGAGAGTCTAGAACTCCGTTGAATACGGATGGGAGAAGCCCACTACTCCTGTTAGTGAGTGGGAAACTTCTAAAAAAGAAGCAGTTGCGTTCAATAGCAAGGCTATGAATGCTATCTTTAACGCTGTTTCTATGGAGAAATTTAAGAGAATCTCTAATGTTGAGATTGCTCATACTGCTTGGAATATCCTCCAGACTATGCATGAAGGCATAAAGACTGTCAAAATCAATAAATTGCAACAATTGACTTCTAAATTTGAAACCATTAGGATGTCTAATGATGAATCTTTTGATGAATTCTCTGCTAAATTGAATGATATTGTTAATTTTGTTTTTAACTTGGGTGAAATCTATGATCAACCTAAAATTGTTAGGAAGATTCTTAGATCTTTAACTGAAGACTTTAAACCCAAGGTGACTGCCATTACTGAAAGTAAAGATGTGGACTCCATCCCTGTTGATGAACTTGTAGGATCTCTTCAATCCTATGAGTTGGAACTACCCAAAACTACCAAATCCAAATCAATGGCTCTTAAGTCAGTTGATGATGTTGAAGGAGGTGGATTTGATGATGAGCTCTCTGCTACAGAGATTGCTTACCTTGCCAAGAACTTTAGAAACTTTCTCAGGAATAGTAACGGAAAGGCAAGAGGCACAAACACTATTGAACCTAGAAACTTTAGGAAGCATGATCCCACTAAGGTTAACAATAATGATAAACCTAGAGAAAAAGTAGGTTAATCTTCTAATAATTCTTTGAGTTCTCAGTGTTTTGGATGTCAAGGGTATGGTCACATGAAATCTGAATATCCTACCTATTTGAAGTCTAAGGGTAAGGCTATGGCTGTAACCCTTAGTGATGGTGAAGTTTCTGATAATGAGTCTGATTGTGATGAGGATGGAAACTTTATTGCTTTCACCGCTACCGCTATAGTTGATGAAAGCATATCTGTTGAAGAGAACACTTCTAATGGGGAACTCTCTGAAGATGCAGATCTTCAAGAGGCTTATAATAAACTTTGCAAAGTTGCTGCAAAGGATGCTATGAATGTTGAACTTGGCCTGAAGAAAATTGAATCTCTAGAGCTTGATAAGAAAAATTTGCTTGTAAAGCTGTTTGATGCTAATGAACTTTTGAACAATGTGAAAACTGAGAATATGCTTTTGTTTGATAAAGTTAAATCTTTGGAACTTGATTTATCTGTTGCTAGATCTGCTAGTTCTAAACTTGATCAAATGTTGAGTGTTCAAAAGTCTCCTTCTGACAAATCTGGATTAGGTTATGTTGAAAGCATCTCTGTGTCTACTCCCCATTCCACAAACTTTGTCCCTTTATCTTCTTCTGAACCTTCTGTGAGTGAGATTGTGAGTGAAACTGTCAAACCCCCGGTGAGTGAGGTTGTTAAACCCATAGAAGTTTCATCATCTAGGAAGATTAGGGTTGATCTGAAAGAGTCTAAGTCTAAGAGGCCTACCTTATCTAAGGACAAGACACATGATATGCCTGCATGGGTTTGTCACTTTTGTGGAAAGTCTGGACACATACGTCCAAACTGTTACAAGCTGCAAGCTTCAAAGAGAGAAAACAAACCAAAAGTACCTGTGCCTCAAGCACAAGATCCTATGGTACTTATTGGTGAATTGGTAAAGGCTTTAAACCTTTATTTCAATCCTAGAGTTGGAAATCATTCTCAAATGAATAAGAACTCCAATGTTCATGGTGCATCTAAAAGGTTTTGGATGCAAAGGACTCGGACTAACTGAGTTTTTCTGATATGGTCCTTATGCTTTATTGCTCTACCCTTTTGTGACCATTGTTCTTTGGTTTTGAATTTTTTTGTTTTGTTTTCTAGGATTTGCATTGCATAACATTCATGCATTTCATTCTAGGTATTTTTTTTAATAATAATATTAATAAATAAATAAATAAATAAAAAGAAGGGAAAAAGGGAAGAAAAAGGAAGCAAATTGTGTTTTGTACTATTCTTCTTGGTTCTTGAGAACAAGGTTGGTCAATGTATTTTCACATAACATGTCTTCTGTACCTTGTTTAGCTTTGATGAGCTTAAATATTGCACTTTACTAGTTGAAGCTTTGTAATGCATGTTATGTGGGAAAGATGTTAATGGTTTTTGATTACTATGTCTTGATCTTGAAGTTACATGTGTTTGACTGTCAGACTTGAACTTTTAGAGAAAGGCATAAATAACCATCTCACCACTGTTCACTAGCCAATCATGAACACCTTAGTGCATATCATAAGATTTCGTGCTCGAGAAAGTGTAGCACATGCACAAAAAGAACATAAGGTGAAGCCTCGGTTTAAATTGCTTAATACTCAAAATTGGTGTGTACTATTAGGCTTGATGCCAAACTCACATGACTTAAAATTGGTGTGTATATTATGAGGCATAAATTCAAGAAAATTACATGATTGCAAGCTTATGATCTAGGAGATGTAGGAGTTATATGATGTAACTCTTTAGGTGATAGTCTCTTTTAAATTCTTTGTGATGAATTTTGTAGACTTTATAATTGATTTCCATTTATATATCACCTCACATGTATCTCAAGTTTTTGCTAGTTGCACACACTACACAAGTTACTCTTTGCTAAACAATGTACATGCTATTTTGTGTATTTATGGTCTGACCAACCAAGTTTTTGCAAATACCTTGAATTTTGTGCAAAATCAATTTGATGCTTGTAAATTTATGGAGATTGCAAGAAATTTTGATTTTGGAATTTTTGGGCTTAAATTCTTGTTTTTGAAACTCACATCATCACATACTCATGCATTTTGTTCATTAATTTCAATGCTGTGAGTTGTTTCTGAATTTTTTTTCAAAAAGTGTGTTTTTCCTCAAATTTAGTGAGCCGCTGCCCATTTTGATCGATCCATTCTATTTTTCGATTGATCGAAATTTTTTAAATTTGTTTTGTTAAAGTCTCTATCTGTTTCGATCGATCGACGCTGTTTTTCGATCAATCGAAACTCGTAAATCAAGTTTTTTTAAAACTCAGATTGGACTGTTTCAAACTTACTTTTTCAAACTTTCCTCTCTCTCTCCAACTTGGCAAGGCTCCACTGAGGATTTTTTGTCGTTTTCGACCAAATATTTTTCAAGGTTTTTGTCTTCCAAGGCCGGTAAGACCTTTATACCTCTCCTTTTGCATTTATTTTCATGTTTTCATGCATAAACTCATGCATTTTAAAGGGATTTTCGGAACTTTTCACTATTGGGATTTTTGTTGAATCAATCCTCTTTTTCTGAAATTGATCATTGGGTTTTTCTCCTATATTGGTATATTCATGATATATGATGGTTGATTTTATCAATTTGGGGCTTTGAGAAAATTTAAATTCTAGGGCTTGTAATTAATCTGATTTGGGGATTTTGTTCAAATTTGGTTAAATTGATGAAATTGGCTTGTTGATTTGATGTAATTGGTCATTATTTTCTGCAATCTACCTTGAATGATGATCAATTAGTCAAATTCTTTCAAATTGATCAAGTGGTTTTTTTTTCAAAATTTTAGGGTTTTTGTATTAAAAACTCTATGCTCAAGCCAATTTTGTGGATTTGAACTTATTTGAACTTAATTGCACTGCATTAGGACATGCATCATGCCATTTATTTTGTTCATGCATCATATAGATTTTTATTCTATATTTTTTTTGTGCTAACTTGCAGTCTGCCCTTGGTATTTTTTTTTTTGCTGTTTCTTTTGCCTTGTGTTTTTGGTCCTTATCCTAGCACCATGCCTAGGAAAACTAGAGCCCATAGAACCCCTTCCACTTCCTCTGAGTCTCCCTCTAGGAGTGAGGTGTTTAGGAATGAAAAAAGCAGAGAGGACTTTGAGACTTTGAATCATAAGCATAAGATTTGGGCTGAGCGTGCTATGATTTTAGATGAGATTGATTCGGCCATTAGGGCTAACTTTGAGACTAGAGGTTGGTTGCCTCTCTTAGAGATAGATCATCCACCCCCGACCGCCCTGATTAGAGAGTTCTTCTCGAACCTCTCTTGCCATGTCTATGATTCCAACACCCTTGTTAGGAGTTGGATATGAGGTGTTGAGTTCACCATTACCCCTCGGGTAGTGGCTGAGGCTCTTGGGGTTCCGGTTGTTTGGGAGCCTGTCTATCCCTATGATGAGTCTCCTTCCTTAGATGTTGTCATGTCATACATCACTAGGTCATCTATCCAGTGGGGTTCTGATCCTCGGATCACATCCGCTGAGCTTACCGAGACTGCCTATCTTTTCTTTAGGATAGCGTGTCATTCGTTGTGGCCTATTTCTCATTTCCACACCATCCCTCTAGAGCGATGTGTGTTTTTGTATGCATTCATTTTTGGTGCGTCTATCAGTTTCCCTCATATGTTCCTTCGTTCTTTGAACGAGGTTCATAGGAGTTTTGCCGTAAGGCATGCGCTTATTCATCCTATTTTCATTCATAGGATTCTGCTGTTTTTGGGGTTAGATGGTTTCCCTTCTGGTGAGACTGTTCATGTCATTGCCCCCATTGGTGCCACCTTTCTTAGACAGAGGGCTGCTCACTTGAGAGTTGCTACTTTGCGTCTTGGAGGTGTGTCATCTGGTGTTGTTCCCCCTCCTCCCTCTTCTACAGGTGTAGATGCTGCTGATACATCTGGTGCTGCTGCTACAGATGCTAATGTTCCTCCACCGACTACTTCAGATGATTCAGACATTCGACGTACATTAGATCATGTCTTGACTGTTCAGGCGGTACATGGACAGATTTTGGTGGACATGCTCGATAAGATCCGTGCCTTGCATGCAGAGTTGGCACAGTTTAGACGCTCTTCTACACCACCTCCCTTTTGATGATGGATTTTGTTTGCCCTTTGGCATTCCGTCACAAAAAGGGGGAGTACATTGTAGAGTTTTTTGTTTTTAGGGAGAGAGTATTTTGTTGGTTGGAGCTTGTGGAGTTTAGATTGTATCTAGGTGCTTCACATTGTATTTTATTTTTTTTAGCTCTTGCCATGTTTTTGATGGGATATTCATGTTATGGGGAGTATTATTTTTTGTTACCTTATATGTTTCTTGTTTCAAACTGTTTATTGATTTATATTTATGAGTTATTCATTGATATATGTCTCTATTGTATGTTGTTTGAAATCAAGAATTTAATTTGTTTACTTGTATTTTTTCCACACATGGGGTTATGCTTTTTGTTTAGTGTTTCAGGAAATATACAGGTTGATTCAATTGAGCTGCTGTCTACACTTGCAACTGATGGATTGTAGTTAGGATTGAATTTGTTTTATGAGCATTATTTGTGTAAAGGGCTTTTATTTTGTAAACTTTGAGCTTCTAGTTGTGTTTTGTCATGGATTACCAAAGGGGGAGTTTGTTAGGTTCTAAAGACTTGGGTATTTATGTATTTGGAACTCTAATGTGTATTGTTGGCAAACCATGATCAAAACAATGTGTTTAGAAGTATTTTAGTCTTGCTCAAAGTTGTGTATTTATGTAAAGTTGGAATCAAGCTAATGCAGAAAAGATTAATGCATTTCGGTCGGGCATGATCAATCGAAGCTTAGGCTCAATCGATCGAAGCTCAGGTATAATGTTTTTTCCTGCAGAATTCTAACTCAGCCTTAGTTGTTTAAAACGTTTTAGGGTTTTCTAATTTGTCCTAAGTATAAAAGGCAAACCCTAGATACGTTTTAGTGTTGCTCATATTGCTCATATTGTGAGATCTAGATGAACTTTCCTTTACACAAACTTAGGGTTTTCAAGGAGAAGATTTATCTACACCTTGATGATCAACTCGGTTGCTGCCATTGAAGCTTAAAGAAAACACAAGCGGGTGTGCTTGTATTTGGTGGTGAATCCAAGAAAGAAGGAGTCCGTGGATTTGGAGCTTGCACGTGGTCGTGTCAGTAAGTTCTACTAGTTAGTAGCAATAAGAAGTCGAGCGTGGGGGCTTGTAAGTCTTATTGTATGAACTTCGATTCTTTCAACATAGTGGATTCAAGTTTACCTTAAGGATAGCTAGGTCAAATCCTTTTCAGGTTTTTACCGGTTTGGTTTCACGGGTGATCATATCTTGTGTTATTTATCTTTCCGCTGCTTTGCATGATATGATTGTTTTGATTGTGATAACCTAGTATTTGTTAAATTGGACTAAGTAACAACTTGGCTAATAACCTAGGTTAATCCAATTGTGTTTTAAGGGGTCTAAAAACCATCACTATCTATTGAGGTATCTATCGAGCTTTACGAAATTCAGATTTCCAGATTTGATTTTCGGCCCATGCTTATGTATTTGTGTAGGGTTTCTTTTCTCACAACCCTAAAAATATATAAGGCTTATTTTAAAAGCCATCACATAAGAGAATACAAGGAGAACACATCCAAAAGATGACCGGTGCCTTATTCTCTCTGAAAGAAGCTACTACGTCATTGCGCCATAGGGTTTTGTAACCAAGTACTTCTTGATCTTCATTGTTGATGAAGTGAGGAACTTTGCAGCCAACATCTTCTTCAAGTTAGTGTGTTAGTCATGTACTGGGAGTCATGCATCATTGGTTAGTCAAGTACTAGGATCTGTGCAAAAAGGGTGGCGTTCATATATTGAAGAGTTTAGAGGTTCTAAAGCGATAAAAGGTTTCTGTTATAAGTTCATTTACGGGGATTGTAGAGTCTAGGAACAAAGGTTTTGTACTAGATTTGAAACTTCTTTTTACTATAGTGAATTGCTTTTCAGGAAGGTTTCCCCCTAGGTTTTTTACTGTGAAACTAGTTTGTTTCATTGGTTTTTCTAGGTCATCATATCTTGTCTTATTTATTTTTTCGCTGTATGATTTTGACATGATATTGATGTTAGTGTGTTTTAACAAGGTTTATTCATATAACAACTTGGGTTTGAAACTTGTTAATTCTATTAACTGGGGTCTAAATTTCCCAACAAGTGGTATCAGAGCAAGTATACTCTGATTGGATTAATTTCCTGAGTGTGATCCTTAACTCCTGTTGTCATGGATCGTGGACAATCTCTTTTGATCCTTCCTTTATTTGATGGCACTAATTATACATACTGGAAAGTTCGTATGAAAGTTTTTTGCAGACTCTAGGTGAACAAGTATGGCAAGCTATTAAAGTTGGCTGGATTAAGCCAAAGGAAGCACCAATGAATTGGGATGAATCAACATTCATAGCGGCAAATTTCAACAGTAGGGCCTTGAATGCTTTGTTTTGTGTGGTGACCAATGAGGAATTCATGAAAATATCATCCACGGAAGTTGCCAAGGAAGCATGGACCATTCTTGAGACCAGCTATGAAGGTTCCAAGGTAGTAAAGACTATGAAGCTTCAAAGACTCACTTGTAGTTTTAAAGAAATAAGGATGGAGGAGGGTGAGACCTTTGATGAGTTCTACGCTAAACTCAAGGCTGTTGTGAATTCTACCTTCAACCTTGGAGAATCTATAGCAGAATCCAAAATTGTGAGGAAAATCCTTAGGTCCTTACCTGAAAGATTCCATGCCAAGGTCGCTCCCATTGAAGAAGTAAAGGATATTGATCAACTTCCTTTGACTGAGCTTGTAGGGAACCTTCAAACCTATGAGATGGGATTAGGTTTAATGGGAAGAGGTGGAAAGAGTAGAAACTTAGCTCTTAAGGGTATAGAGGAAGAGATTGAGGACTCTGAAGATGAAAATGAAAGTGAAGATGAAGATAAAGATGAGGATGAGGATCTAACCTTTATAACGGATGATGTTAGGTTCTAAAGACTTAAGATTTTATGTATTTAGAACTCTAATGTGTATTGTTGGCAAACCATGATCAAAACAATGTGTTTTAGAAGTGTTTTAGTCTTGCTCAAAGTTGTATCTTTTATGTAAAGTTGGAATCGAGCTAATGCAGAAGTTACTGTGCATTTCGGCCTAGCTCGATCGATCGAAGCTTAGGCTTGATCAATCGAATCTCGGGCAGAATACGTTTTTCTGCAGATTTCCAACTCAGCCCTAGTTTGTTTAAAATGTTTAGGGTTTTCTAATTTGTCCTAAGTATAAAAGGCAAACCCTAGCCACGTTTTAGTGTTGTTCAGATTGCTGTTTGTGTAAATCTCTTGTGAGATCTAGAGGAGCTTTCCTTTACACAAACTTAGGGTTTTCAAGGAGGAGATACTCTCTACACCTTAATGATCAACTCAGTTGCTGCCATTGAAGCTTAAAGAAAACACAAGCGGGTGTGCTTGTATCTGGTGGTGAATCCAAGAAAGAAGGAGTCCGTGGATTTGGAGCTTGCACGTGGTCGTGTCAGTAAGTTCTACTGGTGCGTAGCAATAAGAAGTCGAGTGTGAGGGCTTGTAAGTCTTATTGTATGAACTTCGATTCTTTCAAGATAGTGGATTCAGGTTTACCTTGAGTATAGCTAGGTTAAATCCTCACCAGGTTTTTACCGGTTTGGTTTCCTGGGTGATCATATCATTGTCTTATTTATTTTCCGCTGCTATGCATGATATGATTATTTGATTGTGATAACCTAGACTTGTAATTTGGACTAAGTAACAACTTGGCTAATTAACTAAGTTAATTCGATTGCGTTTTAAGGGGGTCTAAAAACCATCAGATGAGATTGTCAAGCTTCTTCAATTTAGGAAAAAGGATAAGGGCAAACCTCCTAAGAAATATAAATCCTCAAGGAAGGGCAAGAATGAGAAACCCTTCATCCAATGCCATGAGTGCAAAGGTTTTGGTCATATAAAGATAGAGTGCCCAAACTACCTTATGAAAGAAAAGACCAAGGAGTCAAAAGATGAAGGGTTGGTTGCTACTTGGAGTGATATTGAGAATGACTCTTGATGAGTATGTGGATGAATGTAGTCACGTTATGGCCTTTGTTGCCTCAATCGATAAGATGATTATGGAGAGTGCTAGTGACAGTGAGGATTCTTCTGATGATGAAGTGCCCAAGAAGTCGACCCTTCAAGAAGCCTATGATAAGCTATGCACTGAATTTATAAAATCTGAAAGGATTTCTCATCTTTGTAGAAAAGAGCTTAATGAGGTAAAAACTGAAAAAGCTGATCTATTAGTCAAACTAGATGAGACTATAAGGTAAGTTGAGACTCTTGTTGTGGAGAACACCTCATTGGAAGAGAAGGTCAAGAATCTTGAGTTAGAGCTTAGTCAAGCTAGAACTCAAATAGAGAGGATGTCTAGTGTAAAGCTTCATGAAGTTTTAAGTGCTCAAAAGCCTAGTTCTGGTAAGCCTGGCTTAGGATATGCTGTCTCCTCCAACCCCTCCTTTTTCATGGCTTCTGGATCAAAGACTGTCTTTGTGCTTCAATCTGAGAAAGGTGATAAAGGTATGAAATCCAAAACTGATTTAGCTAATTTTAAATCCTTTGTTAGACCTCATGTTTGTCACCATTGTGGTGTTTCTGGACACATTCATCCTAATTGCTTTAAGTTGTATGCTCCTAAGCAATTGTCCAAATAGTCACAGGTTTCCTCTCAAGGACCCACACCTTTGTTTGGAGAGTTATTAAAAGCTTTAAGCCTTTTAACTCAATTTCAGGAGAATTTTAATTCTTCTATGTCCTTTTAGTAGACATACTAGGACACGTGCCTATTCATCTTCATGGCCAAAGACTCGTGCTATGTGGGTGAGAAAGGAGCCTAAGACTTAATTGTCTTTTTTGTTTGTCATCTACTTTAATTCTTTATATCTAAAGTAGGACTCTTTGTGCTTGATTTCTTATCTGCTTTGGGAATCATGCCTTCATGCATATGCATTTTTCTTTCATGCTTTCATGTTATTTGTCTATTTTTGTTTGGTTGTTTAGTCTTTACTTTGTTTGTTTTTCAAAATAAAAAGAGAAAAATCAAAATAATACAAAAACAATGTGTGTTTGTATACATTGGTACTTGTGTACTTTGGATGGCCATTGAAACAAAGTTTTCTAAACTTTGTATCTTTTATAGCTTAACACCTATGCATCAATGCATGTTCATATTCATATGCATGTTTATGGTATTCAAACAAGCTAAAACCCTAATAAACATAAAAGGAATCAAATAGAGTAAATAAAACAAAATAGAAAGATAGAGACTTAAGGATAGATAAAACGGGTTAAACAAGAGGTAAAACATGTGAAAAAGACAAAGGAAAAACAAATAAAAGGTGAATTAAGGTTTCTGGGCAAGAGTATGCATGTGCATACATAGGGTATGTGTACGGAGCCCATTTGTATGTGTACACATACTATGAGTATGTATACATGCAAATAGCATGCGCACGCATACACACCCTAAGAACCCTAATCCAGAAACTGTAGAACATAAACAAAGAATCTAGCAGCCTAACATGCTTTAAATAAAAACATAAAGTAAACTTAAACTAAACAAGCATATTATAAACACGTAAACACATATAAAAACATTAAGAAGCAGAGAAAATCAAAGAAAAGTGAAGAGCTAAAGTTAGAAATTTTATCTCAACACTAGAACTCTTTAGAGCTTGATATTGATCGTTCCCCTCAATAATCTAGTCACAACAAATTCAAAATAAGTTCGTAAACTTTAGAACTCGAAGATTAAGACCAGAAAAGGTCCCAATCAAACAAAATTTGACTTGAGGATGTTTTGTGAAAACTCCCTTTTTGATTCACTATTTTCTCATGAATTTTATGTGTTTTGCCACTAGAATCCATCCTTCTTTAGAAATGTACCATTTAGGATTTTATATAGTCGAAAAATAGGGGTTTGGGATGACTCGTAGATGATGTGGGATTTTTTCCAAACCTAGTTTAAATATAGAAAACTTGCCTTACATAGTTTCTAGAACCCTAGCATGCTTACGCATGCATATGTATGCATATGCATGCGTGCGCATACGTGCATGTGTGTACACATGCCTTTGGGTTTTTGTGGCCTTTCTTTTCCAAAAATAGTTTATTTGTTCCAAAAGTAAGTTATATTTTTCATAAACACTTTCCTCAAATTAATTTCCTTTTGATCGGGCCTTAAACCAACCTTAGACTTTAGAATTCTAACATTGTTGAGGAACGGGGGCCCGAGTCATAAGGGGTACAAAATGCAGTGTATACATGTACCCTTGCCAATCTCCTTCGTTCCCTTTTTCTAATTTTCCTCAGGAGTATAACAATGACCACTTCTAGTGAGTCCAACTAAACCTGAAGAGACATTGGAACAAACTTCTTCCTTCCCAGTATGAGTAGATATCATGGTCACATCATATTTCCACGAGCATTGTCGTCATCCTTGTAAGGAAAGGGCTTTGGCATATGAAGGATCAAACCCTCTTGAATCTACAAATTAGGTGTTAGAGAAAAGGTATTTGGACTGATAATGATTGGACCAGAGGTCTTTAAAGTCTTTTGGCCAGGTGCCTTAGAGCTTACTTGAACAAACTTTGGCAGAACTATAGGAGTAAAACCATGAATAGTGGGAATCAAATGGGTTTCTTTCTAGACAAATCCTAGAGAAGACTTTTCAATCTCAGGCAAAGATAAAGTCAGAGGTGCGAAACCCTGAATGGCTAATATAGCTTGTCCTTCTTTGGAGTTAACACTTCTATTCAAAGATGGTTCCACTATCTCTTTAATGAAAACCAAAGTCGGGGGAGCTGATGTCCCTATCCCTAGAAGGATTTTACAAACACGATCTGTTAAGTACTCATCCCAATATTTCCTAGAACCCATGGACATATCACCATGGCTGGTTCTTGCTAGTAATCCTAGAGGGCACAAGCTAGTTGCCATGCAATCACCCTTGTGCATGACCACTGTTTCTATCCTGATAATGCCACGGTCAGCTAAACCCTGAACCTATGCTCTAAGCAATCCACAATCAAATAAGGCATGCCTATTCTCACTATTACAAAATGAACAAATTTCCCAGTCAAATCCTGAGGCTCTTATGTTCTCCAAAGCAATATGGCTTTCCTGGGCTAAAACCCGTAACATGGCTTTCCAAAGGAGTGAAGGGGATGAGAAATCTGGAATCCTCTCCTCCACTATAGAGATAGCATTTACATTCCCTTCTGGGCGAGGAGGCAAGGGATTAGTAATAACACTAGGCCTCAAAGTGTTCTCAAACAGTATCAACTTGTTTTCAATGAGATCTTGAATCCAGAGCCTCAAAGGTATGCATCCTTTCAAAGTGTGACCTTTATAGACACTGCATTTTGTACCCCTTACAACTCGAGCCCTCGTTCCTCGATGATGCTTAAATTCTAAGGCCTAAGGCCAGTTTAGAGCCCAATCGGATATCAAATTGACTTGAGAAGTGTCAAAATGGAAAATATAACTTTTTAAATGAGCAAAAATCTATTTTTTGGAAATAAAAAACCAAAGTCGCCTTCGACCCACATACGTAGGTTGCAGCTTGTGTACGTGGGCCAAAGCATGCATATGTAGGCACATTCCTGCGTACATAGCTAGGGTTTCAGAAGCATGGGAAATGCAAGTTTTCTGCAATAATGGCTGAGTTTTGGAATGAATCCCACATTGGCTGGGAGTCGTTCCAAACCCCATTTTTCCACTATAAAAAGCCTTACATAGTACATTTTCAAAACACATAGAAATCCCTTGGGAAAAACCTAAGATTTAGAAGAAAATACCGGATCAAAAGGGAAATTTTCACAAAACACCCTCAAATCAATTTTATTTGATTGGAACCTTTTTTAGCCCCAATCCTTTGAGTTTAAGATTACTAATCACGTGTTTATTGACTGTGATAGATTTGACTAAGGGGAACGGTCAAAATCAAAGCTTAGGAACTCCTTTTAAGGTATCAAGCTTTAACCCTTTCTCTATCATTTTTTTGTTTTTCTTTTTTGTTTTAATCTTGCTTCTTTGCTTAGTTTATGTTTAAACATGTTTGCCTAGGTTAGTTTTATAGTTCTTTTTATGTTCTGAGCAAGTTTGGTTGTTAGAATTAGGGTTTTTGTTTAGGCTCTGTTTTCTGCTTTGTGTTTTTGGGTTAGGGTTCTTGAATAGGTCCCATGCATGCATGTCATGAGCATACGCACGCAAGTTAAATCCTGCATACGTAGGTCTCTGGCTACATACACAGGTACTTGCCCAAAAACCCTAATTCAGATCTTTTATGTTGTTTGGTTTGTTTGTTTCACATGTTTTTCCTTTTTTAAAATCCTTTTCTTATGTCCATAGGTATTTGGGTCTCTGTCTTATATTCTTGCTTGTCTTCAACATACTTAGATTAGGGTTTTATGTTTCTTTCTTGCTTTTAATGATATGAACAAGTGTTCACATGCCCATTCATGATGCCATAGGTGCTGTGTTGCTGAAAGGTAAGTGAAGGTAAGTCATGCATAGGTATGAACATGCATTTAATGGTGCATATTGTTGAATGCCTTTCTTTGTGTCTTTCAATGCCAATTATATGCTTCACATGATCTTGTGATTGCCATGATATGCTTACTGCCATGTTTGATTTGCTGCTTTGCCTTGAGATGTATGATAGGGTGTTTACATGTTAGATGTATGCTAAGGTTTCTTATTTGTGTTTGGGTTTGGCTCTCTTTTGCTTTAAGTTAGATAAGTGTTGTTTTGGGATAAAGATGCCATGATTGTATGCTAGATGCATGTTAGTGTGTGTGTGAGTTTGGAATGCAAGTGTTGAATTAGTTTTTAATAGGGTTAAGACATAAGACACAACGATGGGAGGTCAGCCTTAGGGTTGGGCGATCTTGGGTGCCTAACACCTTCCCAAGAGTATACCTAAACTCCAAACCCATACTTTGGTAGTAAGATCAAAGGTCATTCTCCGAAAAGGTCACTATTGTGTAAACTTCAATTCTTTCATAGTGGATTCAGGTTTACCTTGAGGATAGCTAGGTTAAATCCTCTCCAGGTTTTTACCGGTTTGGTTTCCTGGGTCATCATATCTTTGTGTTCTTTATTTTCCACATTTTACATTGATATGATATATGTGTGTTAACCTAGATCTAATTAATTTGACTAAGTAATCACTTGGCTAATTAACTAGGTTAATCTGGTTATGTTTTAAAGGGTCTAAAAGACAAACAGATTTCTTAAAATATATATGAATAACTTAAAGGATTAAACCGAGTACTCTAGGATTAAGAGGTAGAAATTTTCAAAGTGATAGTTACACATTATGACTTTGTATTATTACGAATATTTTCATGAAGAGGTTGAATGTTTAATAAAGCCTTGGGATATAATTTATTAATAAGGCCTAGAGTGCAATTATATTTATATAGTGGTATTAAATATAATTAATGGTAACTTTGGGCTTGTCAAGAGTTAATAGATTAGTACAAAGCCCATTGGAGCTAGAGCTTTATTTGTCCCTTTTGGTCCCACTCCAAGCCACACACTAAAGCCCAATTGGGCTAGCCCAAAAGACTAACCCAATTAAATATTCAATTATTTATTTAAATAAATAATTGCCTAAGTGCAGAAATTTGTGTGATTAAAAAAAAAAAAAAAGAATAAGAGAGTTCTTCAATTAGAAGACACTTGGTTATTCTCTTGAAAGATCACATATAAAACTGATTGAGAGACCACACATCTTGGGCACATTGTGGAATTAGAGAGAATATTGAAAGTCATCTCAAGTCCAATCTTCATTTGTTTTAAGCTTCTCTACATCAAGGTATGCTTTCTCATTCATTGTTTCTAAAACTCAAATGTTACATGCTATCTCACATGAATGAAGTAGATCCGTTCATATTCCACATCGTGTTTTTGTAAGAGATACAAAACTATATTTTCCATGTGTTTATCCTACAGCATTTTGATATAATTACATGTGATGTTAATTATGTGTGTTATACTTCTTTAACCGCCTTAAAGGCACGTGATTCTTGTCTTTGGTATTTGGATAGTAGTTGTTCCAGGCACATGATAGGAAATAAAGCTTTGTTCAAGACACTCTTTGAAGGAAAGATTGGGACAGTCACGTTTGGAGATAGAAGCAAATCTGTGATCAGAGGCATTGGAACTATAGACATTCTAGGGTTGCCGTTTTTTGAAGATGTCTGGTACGTAGATGGGTTGAAGGCTAATTTACTCAGCATCAGTTAGATTTGTGATAATGGTCTGAATGTTCTCTTCACTAAGTATGAGTGCGAGATACTTGATGGAGGAGGTGACTGTATGTATATTGGTGTAAGGACAGCTGACAACTGTTATGGTATAACACCAAGTATAAGCAACAAGTGTTTTAGTGCAAAGATCAATGAAGTTGACTTATGGCATCAACGGTTGGGACATGCAAGTCACAAGTAATTAGAGAAGATTTCCAAGTGTGATGCAGTTATTAGTTTGCCCAAGTTCGAGAACATAGAAAAATGCATATGTGGACCATGTCAGATGGGTAAACAAGTGAAGTCTAAGCATCTGTCTGTAACTGAGGTTCAAACTTCCAAACCTCTTGAGTTGTTGCACATTGAGCTCATAGGTCCTACTAGAGATCAAATTTTGGGTGGAAAGAAGTATATTCTAGTAGTTGTAGATGATTTTACTAGATATACATGGGTTGTGCTTTTGAGGGATAAAGCTGAGGCTCCTGAGAAGATGATACATTTGTGCAAGAAATTAAGTTGAGAAAGGCACTGTGATAGCTAGAATCAGAAGTGATCATGGAAGAGAATTTGAAAATACAAAGCTGGCTACATTCTACAATGATCAAGGCACACATCAAGAGTGCTCATCACCCAAGACACCACAACAGAATGGAATAGTGGAACGGAAGAATAGGGTTGTTCAAGAGATGGCATGCGTCATGCTACACAATAAAAGGATGCCCAAATCCTTCTGTGGAGACGTAGTTAACACTGCTTGCCATACACTCAACCGAGTGTATTTCAGACCTGATTCCAAGCAAACTCCCTATGAACTCTAGAGTGGAAAGAAGCCTGTGGTCAAATATTTCAGAATAATTGGCAATGACTGTTACATTCTACGTGATAAAGAGAACCTAGAAAAGTTTAATGCAAAGAGTGACAAGGGATACTTTCTAGGATACTTTCCCACTAGTAGAGCATATAGAGTGTACAATATGAGAACCAAAACAGTCATGGAATCTTCCAATGTTGTGATAAATGATGAATTAAGTTCTAAAAGTCTTTCTAAAAACAGTTCTCCAGTTCAAGAAAGGAATATGGAAGTTGATGATTCACTTCCTGCTGATTATGTGGGGAAGCATAGTGTGGAAGAGCTGTTGTTGTTGAATGATACAGTTTCAGTACCATCAAGTTATGAACCATCCACACCGGTTCATGAAACTCAACAAAAACAAAGTGAGCTTAGTCCTTCATCAGAACAGAAAGGTACCTCCACATCTTTGGTTAAAGGTCCATCTTCTAGAGTTAAGTTAAATCACACTGCCACGAATATATTGGGTATTCTAAATGATAACATGAGATTGAGATCAAAAGCCTTGAATGTGATTACTCACTCATGATATCTATCCCAATTTGAACTGAAAAAGGTGGATGAAGCACTTCAAGATGCTGATTGGGTTAATTCCATGCATGAAGAACTTCACCAATTTGTTCGAAATGATGTATAGGAATTAGTTCCTAGACCTAAGGGAGTAAATGTGAATGGAACTAAGCGGATTTTTAAGAATAAGTCAGATGAACATGGTATAGTTATTAGAAATAAATCAAGACTTGCTACTCAAGGGTACACAAAAATGGAAGGGATTGATTTTCATGAGACCTTTACACCAATAGCAAGACTAGAATCCATTAGGATACTTTTGGCCATAGCAAGCCATCTGAATTTCAAGTTGTATCAAATGGATGTCAAGAATACTTTCTTGAATGAGATGTTGCAAGAATAGGTATATGTTGAACAACCAAAGGGTTTTGTTGATCTTCACAGACCGGATGATGTCTACAAGTTGAAGAAAGCCCTCTATGGTTTGAAACAAGCTCCCCGGGCTTGGTATGATTGATTGACTGCATATCTCACTAAGCATGGATTCAAAAGGGGATTTGAAGATACTACTCTCTTCATAAGAAAGGATAAGAATTGTTTTATTATAGCTCAAATTTATGTTGATGGTATTGTTTTTGGTGCTACTAATGATTCTCTTGCTCATTCTTTTTGCAAATGAAATGAAGGCAATGTTTGAAATGAGTATGGTTGGTGAACTAACTTATTTCTTGGGATTGCAGGTGAAGCAAACAGACTCAAGAATCTACATCAATCAAGCAAAGTATGCAAGAAATCTAGTTAAGAGATTTGGATTGGACAAGGCTGCCCATGCTAGAACACCAATGGCTGCAAATACAAAATTAACCAATGATCCATCAGGTGAGTCTGTTGATATTACATTATATAGAAGCATGATTGGATGTCTTTTGTATTTAACTGCAAGTCGGCCTAATATTGCTTTTAGTGTTGGTGTCTGTTCTAGATTTCAATCTAATCCTAAGGTTTCACATCTGAATGTTGTTAAAAGAATCATAAAATATGTTGGTGGAACTTGTGATTATAGATTATTTTATAGCAAAGAGTCTAATCTGTCTCTTACTGGATTTTCTGATTTTGATTAGGCCGATAATGCCAATGATAGAAAAAGCATCACTGGTGGGTGTTTTTATGTAGGAGCTAATTTTGTTTCTTGGATGAGTAAAAAGCAAAATTTTGTGTCTTTGTCTACTGTAGAGGCAGAATATATTGCTGCTGGAAGTTGTTGCTCATAGCTTCTTTGGATGAAAAAGCTTTTGAGTGATTATGGGTTATCACAAGATACCATGTTTGTTTATTGTGATAATTCTAGTGCTATTGATATCTCTAAGAACCCTGTTCAACACTCTAAGACTAAGCACGTAGAGATTAAATATCACTTCATTAGGGATCTTGTTGAAAGAAAGATTGTGTCTCCTAAAGAAAGATTGTGTCAAAATGCTGACATCTTCACCAAACCTCTTGATAGAAGTAATTTTGAGACACTTCGTCAAGTAATTGGTGTGATTTTGTGACCCTGATCATCCCTGGCTTTCTTGGTCCTTGTGCTTCATTGCTCTATTCTTGATGACCATTCTTCTTTGTTATTTTCGTTTTTCCTTGTTTTTGTTTCTAGGATTTGCATTGCATAACACTCATGCATTTCATTCTAGGATTGATTTTGTTTCTTCTTTTCAAAATAAAAATAAAAAATAAAAAAAATAAAAAAAGGAATGAAAAAGGAAGCAAAATGTGTTTTGCATTATTTTTCTTGGATTTGAAATCAAGGTTGGCCAATTTACTTTTACATAACATGTTTATGTACTTTGTTTAGTTTGGATGAGCTTATTTATTGTACTTTACTAGTTGAAGCCTTGTAGTGCATGTTGTGTGGGACGATGTTTATAGTTTTTGATCACATGATCTTGATCTTGAAGTCACATGCTTTTGATTGTCGGACTTGAACTTATTGAGAAAGGCATAAATAACTATCTCACCATTGTTTACTAGCCAATCATGAACACCTTAGTGCATATCATATGATTTTGTGCTCGAGAAAGTGTAGCACATGCACAAAAGGAACATAAGGTGTAGCCTCGGTTTAAATGCTAAAATTGGTGTGTACATTATTGGGCTTTAATAACTTCACAATCAATTAAAATTGGTGTATACATTATCTCAGCTATTATTAATAAGTTTCTGATAAAATAGAATTTGTGTGTACAATATGAGGCAAAATTAAGAAATTTACATGATTGCAAGTTTTTATTCTAGGAGATGTGAAAGTTATATGATGTAACTCTTTAGGTGATTGTCTCTTTCAAATTTGTGTGATGAATTTTGTAGAAATTGTGATTAATTTCTATTTACATATCACCTCACATGTATCTCAAGTTTTTGCTAGTTGCACACACTACACATGTTACTTTTTGCTAAACTCTGTACATGTTATTGTGTGTAATTTTGGTTTGGTCAACCAAGTTTGAAGAATTCCTTGAATTTTATGCAAAATGTGTTTGAAGCTTAAGAATTTAAAGAGAATTGTTTGAAAATCTTAATTTTGGGAAAACTGGATTTAAAACAAGTGTTTTTGAAAAGCATTTAATCTCATACTCATGTATTTTATTCATAAAACACGATGCTTTGAGGAGTTTCTGCATAAAATTGCTTTGTTTTTTCAATTTTTTTTTTTTTAGAATTTCGATCGATCGATCGAATCTATTTCTCGACCAATCGAAATTACGATTAAAGTTTTGGTTTGGCTCTATGTGTTTTGATCGCTGTTGGATCAATCGAATGTGATTTTTGATCGATCGAATCTAATTTTCGATCAATCGAAAATCGTATAGAGTGTTTTTTAAAACCTTTGTTCCTCACGTGTTCTTCACTATTCAAAACTTTTTCAAAACACCTTTCTCTCTCTCTTCGATCGGTCAAGGAGTCAAATCAATTTTTTGTCATTTTCCTCCATTTTTCTTCAAGGGTTTTTGTCTTCATACACCGGTAAGACCCTTTTACCCTTCTTTTTCAATTTATTTTCATTATTTCATGCATTTTTTCATGCATTTAAGGGATATTTTTGGACCTTAAAAATTTTGGGTTTTTTGATGATTTAAGCTTTTTCTTTCACAATTGATCATTGGGTTTTTGTTATAAGATGCTATATAACTATTCTTGATGGTTTAATTTGATCAATTTGGTGATTTGTGACAAATTGAAAATTCTAGGGCTTGAATATACCCGAATTGGGGTTTTTGTTCAATTTGGTTTAAATTGATGAAATTGGCTTGTTAGATTGATTCATTTGATCATTATAATGTGTTATCTATCTTGTGTAATGATCAATTGGTCAATTTCCTTAAAATTGAACAAGTGATTTTTCAAATTTTGGGGTGTTTGTTATAAACTCTATGCTCAAGCCAATTTTGTGATTTTAAAGTTAAATTGAACTTATTCTCACTGCATTAGGACATGCATCATTTGATTATACTATTCATGCATCATATAGATTGTTATTTTCTATATTGTTTTGTGTTAACTTGTAGTCTGCCCTTGGTTTTTCCTGTTTTCTTTTTGGTTCTTTTTTGTTTGTCATGTCCTTTCCTTAGCATCATGCCTAGGAAGACTAGAGCAAATAGGACCTCCACTTCTTCACCTTCCCCCACCTTTGATTGTGAGAGGTTCTTGAGTGAGAAAAACCAAGAAACCTTTGAGAAGCTTAACCTTAAGAGAAACATTTGGGCTGAGCATAAGGTTCTATTAGATAAGCTAGATGGTGAGATTAGGAGAAACTTTGAGCATAGGGGTTAGCTTCCTCTGTCCACTCCTATGATGCCAACACTTTAGTAAGGAGTTGGGTACGGGGTGAAGGGTACACCATTACCCCTTCGGTAGTGGCTAATGCCCTTGGGGTGCCATTGGTCCAGCATCCGATTTATTCTTATGATGAGTCTCCACCCCTTGATGACATTATGTCATTTATCACTGGTACTTCTATCCAGTGGGGTTCCAATCCTTGAATCACCTCTCACGAGTTGACCGAGACTCATTATCTCTTTTTCCAGATTTCTTGCCATTCCATTTGGCCTATCTCTCATCTGCACAACATTCCTTTGGAGAGATGTGCTTTTTTGTATGCTCTTGTTTCTGATGCTCCTATGAGCTTTCCTCATCTTTTTATTTGCTCTTTGATTGAGGTTCATAGGAGTAGTTCTACTGCTCATGCTCTCTTCTTCCCCGTCTTTATTCATTGGATTCTTTTACATCTAAGTTTAGTTGTGTTTCCGGCTTCTGAGCTTGTCCATATCATAGCTCCCATAGGCGCCACTTTTCTTAGGCAAAGGGCTGCTCAGATTAGAGCTAGCTCTAAACATCCTAGGGTTAAGCCTTTCGATGTTGCACCTCCTCCTCCCTCTTCTACAAGTGATACTATGGCCGAGGAGTTTGTTGATCCTGCTGCTACTGATGTTTCTCCATCTTCTACTTCGGATAACTTAGACATTCGACGTATGTTTAAGACTGTCATGACCATTCAGGCCACTTATGGTTAGATTTTGATGGATGTGCTTGACGAGCTTCGTGCCTTGCGAGTAGATTTGGAGCATTTGAGACGGTCGCCTCCGCCACCTCCTTTTGATGATGGATTATGATTTCCCTTTGGCATTCTGTCACAAAAAGGGAGAGTACATTTCTAGAGGGATTTTGTAGTTAGGGGGAGATTTTTGTATTTGTGGAGCTTGTGGATCTATTAGATTGTATCTAGGTGCTTCATTGTGTATTTACATTTTTGGCTCTTGATGTTTTCTTTGTTTTGATTGGGTTATTCATGATAGGGGGAGATACATTAATTGTATATGTTTCTTGTTTCACATTGCTTATTGATTTATATTTATGAGGTTATTCATGATATATGTCTTTATTTTGTGTTATGTGAAATCAAGAAGTTATTTATGTTTTACTTGTATTTTTCACACATGCGTTTATGCGTTTGTTGAGTGTTTCAGGAAGTATACAGGTTGATTCAGTCGTGCTGTTGTCTGCACTTTCAACTGATAGATAGTAGTTAGATTGGATTTGTTGTGTTGGGCAATAATTTTGTAATAGGCTGTTTTTATAAACTTTAAGCATTTTTGTTTAGTTTGTGTTTTGTCATGGATTACCAAAGGGGGAGTTTGTTCGGTTCTAAGACTTTAGGTTTAAATGTATTAGAACTTCAATTTGTATTGTTGGCAAACCATGATCAAAACGTTTTAGTCTTGTTTAGACTTGCTCAAAGTATGTGGTTGTATGTAAAGTTGGAATCGAGTAGCTACAGGATTTATTATGTAAACCTGCTTGACTCGATCAATCGAAAATTAGGCTCGATCGATCGAAGCTCGTGCAAATTGTTTTTCTACAGATTTTTACAACTTAGCCCAAGCCCGTTTGATGTGTAGGGTTTTATGTTTTGTCTTAAGTATAAAAGGGAAAATCCTAGCCACATTTTAGGATGCTCTTTATGCTGTGTGTGTGGATCTTTTGTGAGATCAAAAGATGTTTACCTTCACACATACTTAGGGTTTCTAAGATTCAAGACTATGTCAAGAACTTGGTGATCGATTTAGTTGCTGCAATAAGAGCTTAAAGATTCAAGAAAGAAGTAGTCCGTAGACTCAGAGCTGTCACGTGGTCATGGTAGTAAGTTTCCTACTCGAGGTAGCAATAGGATGTTAGTGGTCTATGTCGCTATTGTGTAAACTTCAATTCCTTCATAGTGGATTCAGGTTTACCTTGAGGATAGCTAGGTTAAATCCTCTCCAGGTTTTTACCGATTTGGTTTCCTGGGTCATCATATCTTTATGTTCTTTATTTTCCGCACTTTACATTGATAAGATATATGTGTGTTAACCTAGATCTAATTAATTTGACTAAGTAATCACTTGGCAATTAACTAGGTTAATCTAGTAGTGTTTTAAGGGGTCTAAAAAACAAAAAGATTTCATAAAATATATATGAATAACTTAAAGGATTAAACCGAGTACTCCAGGATTAAAGGTAGAAATTTTCAAAGTGACAGTTACACACTATGACTTTGTATTATTACGAATATTTTCATGAAGAGGTTGAATGTTTAATAAAGCCTTGTGATATAATTTATTAATAAGGCCTAGAGTCCAATTATATTTATATAGTGGTATTAAATATAATTAATGGTAACTTTAGGCTTGTCAAAAGTTGACAGATAAGTACAAAGCCCATTGGAGCTAGAGCTTTATTTGTCCCTTTTGGTCCCACTCCAAGCCACACACTAAAGCCCAATTGAGCTGACCCAAAAGACTAACCCAATTAAATATTCAATTATTTATTTAATAAGAGTTATTAAATAAATGTAATTGCCTAAGTGCAGAAATTTGTGTGATTAAAAAAAAGAAAAGAAAGAATAAGAGAGTTCTTCAATTAGAAGACACTTGGTTATTCTCTTAAAAGATCACATATAGAACTAATTGAAAGACCACACATCTTGGGCAAATTGTGGAATTGGAGCGAATATTGAAAGGCATCTCAAGTCCAATCTTCATTTGTTTTAAGCTTCACTGCATCAAGGTACACTTTCTCATTCATTGTTTCAAAACTCAGATGTTACATGCTATCTCACATGAATGAAGTAGATACGTTCATATTCCGCGGCGTGTTTTTGTATGAGATACAAAACTGTATTTTCCATGTGTTTATCCTATAGCATGTACATCCCAAAACCATTTCCAATGGATCAAGCATATCAAGAACACCACCCTTATAGAGGAAGTAGAAGATTCTTCCCCAATGGATTAAGCATACCAAGAACACTATCCTTAATAAGGAAGTAGAAGACTCTTCCTCAATGGTTCAAGCACATCAAGCATCATCCCCAGTAAGGAAGCAGAAGATTCTTCCCTAACGAATGTTATCCCCATGGAGGTGGCAGAAGATTCTTCCCCGATGAACCCAAACACATTTAAACAATCCCAGTAAGGAAGTAGAAGATTCTTCCCCAAAGTATCCTCGATGAATCAAGTACACCTAGAGTATCCCTTGTGAGGAAGCAAAAGATTCTTCCCTGGTGAGTCCCATACCCAAAAAAAAAAAAATCCCAGCAAGGAAGCAGAAGATTCTTCCTCAAAGTTCTCAACAAACCATGAAGAAAGCAAAAGATTCTTCCCCAGTGGATCACGCATCTACACTACTCCTCAGCGAGTTTCACATCCCCAAGCAAGTCATGAAAGGCAGAAGATTTCTTCCCATGCACACCTACTCCTTAGCGAGTTTTCACTATTCCCAGTGGATCCAACAATCAAGACTACTTATACACATCCTCTGGGAGTTGAATATGTAGGCACGGTAGTAAAGGGTAGAGATAGTGATAGAGAAAGAGACCAAGGTCAACCTAAGGCAAGAGCCTTACTAGAATAGGTAGAGAAAGAAGTAAAGAATACCAGAGCAACAAGTCTCCCAGAGAAGTTTGAGGCAAGAGCCCTGGACAGACAGCATAGAAAGTATATCCTTTTGTTGTTTGTTGGGTTAGCTTGTAAGATACGAGCTAACCCTTGTTTGTTTTTATTTTTTAGTGACTTTAGGATAGTGAGTCACTCGTCATTTGCTTGCAAGTGAGAAAACAGGTTCTGGGATAGTGAACCTGCCGTTGCTCGTTTCCTGAGCAACAAAGTTGGGACTTCAGACATACGAATCCCACGCAACTCTTCGGAGTTGCACCCCACCCCATGTATGTGTGATGTGTGTCGTATGCGTGGGTTGGGCCCAAGCCGTACATTGAAACAAAATATTTTATCTCTTATTCTTTTGATTCCGTTAGAAAAGCTCACGAATCAAAAGAGGGGCATCTATAGACACCTCATTTTGTACCCTTTATGACTTAGGCCCCTATACCCCAATGATGCTCAAACTCTAAAGCCCAAGGCCAGTTTAGAGCCCAATCCAATATCAAATTGACTTGAGAAGTATTAAAATGGAAAATATAACTTTTTAAGGCAAAAATCTATTTTTGGAAATAAAATACCAAAGTGGCCCTCAGCCCACGTATGTGGGCAGCAGATTGTGTCCGTGGGCCAAAGCATGCTACATCGGCACATTCCTGCGTGCATCGCTAGGGTTTTTGAAGCATGGAAAAGACAAGTTTTCTGCAACAATGGCTGAGATTTAGAATGAATCCCACATCGTTTGGGAGCCATTCCAAAACCCATTGTTTCCAATATAAAAAGATTTATATGGTACATTTTCAAAACACGCAGAAATCCCATAGGAAAAACCTAAGATTCACTAGAAAATAGAGAATCAAAATGGAGTTTTCACAAAACACCCTCAAGTCAATTTTATTTGATTGAGACTTTTTCACCCCAATCCTTTGAGTTTAAGATTACTAATCGCGTGTTTATTGACTGTGATGGATTTGACTGAAGGGAATGGTCAAAATCAAAGCTTAGGAACTCCTTTTGAGGTATCAAGCTTCAACCTCCTTTTGAGGTATCAAGCTTCAACCCTTTCTCTTTTATTTTTCTATTTTCCTTTTTTGTTTTTATCTTGCTTCTTTACTTAGTTTATGTATATACATGTATGCTTAGGTTAGTTTTATAGTTCTTTTTATGTTATGAGCATGTTTGGTTGTTAGAATTAGGGTTTTTTGTTGATGCTCTATTTTTTGCTTTTTGTTTCTGGGTTAGGGTTCTTAAATAGGTCCCATGCACACATGTTATGAGCATGCACATGCAAGTTAAATCCTACGTATGCAGGTATTTGGCTACGTATGCAGGTACTTGCCCAAAAACCCTAATTCAAATCTTTTATGTTGTTTAGTTTTTTTTGTTTCACATGTTTTTCCCTTTTTTAAATCCTTTTCTTATGTCCATACGTATCTGGGTCTCTGTCTTATATGCTTACTTGTCTTCAAGATGCTTAGATTAGGGTTTTATGTTTGTTTCTTGCTTTTAATAACATGAACATCCATTCACATGCCCATTCATGATACCATAGGTGTTGTGTTGCTAAAAGGCAAGTGAAGGTAAGCCATGCATAATTATGAACATGCATTTGATGGTATCTATTGTTGAATGCCTTGCTTTGTGTCTTTCAATGCCAATTATATGCTTTACATGATCTTATGATTACCATGATATGCTTGCTGCCATGCTTACTTGTGTTTTGGGTTTGGCTCTCTTTTGCTTTAAGTTAGATAAGTGTTGTTTTGAGATAAGGATGCCATGATTGTATGCTAGATGTGTGTTAGTGTGTGTGTGAGTTTAGAATGCAAGTGTTGAATTAGTTTTTAATAGGGTTAATACATAAGACACAATGATGGGAGGCCAACGTTAGGGTTGGGCGATCTTGGGTGCCTAACACCTTCCTAAGAGCATACCTAAATTCTATACCCATACTCTGGTAGTAGGATGAAAGGTCCTTCCTCGAAAAGGACATTATATATATGGTTCCTAGACCATTGTAAAGACTAGGTGGCGACTCCCCCCTTGTGTCCATACCCTTTGGTGCTAAAATGGTGTTCACTTTTTTTAGATAGGTCAAAGCTGGGTGGAGGAGGACCATCCCTTGGCCTAATAAATAGGTAAGTCACTAACTTCTTTTCCAACAAATAAGGATAAAGCTCCTACGTGGGTATTGGCAATGGAGGAAACTTCTATGGCCCTCTCATAGGATACTGGGTTGATTCAGCCTTCCCCTATAATTAAAGGTTTGATGAGGTGCATAAGTTGGCTAAACTTACTGTTGATAAGGTTGGGTAATCGGGGTGGCATAAGTAGAAGTAGAACCCTTTAGACTTTCAGTTGCCCTAGAAATCATGTGAACATCGGCTTTATTCCCCTTACGACTAGTCGCCTTCTTTACTTGCTGTTCTATCATAGAATTCAAAGCCTCAGGATCAACTACCTTCTTGCTCCTAATACCTTCATCAATACGCTCCCCAACAAGAATCAGGCTTGCAAAATGAGTAACTTGAGCATTGCTCATCTTCTCATACTATGGAGGCTTAAGGTTATCAATGAACCACTTAATCATTTCCTTTTCCATCATAGGAGGAAGCACCTGTGTAGTCAATTCACGCCACCTCTGAAGGACTGTACGATCAGGAGCAACCTCAGTATTTAACTGATAATAATCCAAAAAGGCATTGGTCATCTCTCTCCAACTAGGGGTCTTTTCCAATCTCACATACCAATGATACCATATGGTTGCAGGGCTAGTTAAACAATCGGGGAAGATTTGACAAAGTAAAGGCTAATTGTCCCCATAGGGTGCCATCTTTTTACAAAACATGCGCAAATGGGCGCACAGATCCCCAGTGCCTTCATACTTGATAACTAATGTGACTTGAACTTGGGAAGAATAACAACTTGAAGGAAATTGGTCAGACTATCCAAATTAACATTTCCTAGGGAGCTTGAACTCTCCATGATAAGCATCTGATAGGCCAAGAATGTATTGACCCCTTATGATAAATTAATCAATTGATTTAGCCAAGTTAATTAATTAATTCAACTAAGTAAATATGAAGCGAAAATTAAATTGACACGGTGATTTGTTTAAGAATTGGGAAAACCTACACGACAAGAAACCCAGCGAGTGATTTCAAGGTCACTACTCTTGAGAATCCACTATTATCAAAACAAGCAGTTACAAGTAAAAGAATCCCAGTACCTTATACCAACCTACAGTTGAACCCTTACCCCAATACCCAATTGAACTTGTTCTGTAGTAATAATCTCTCTTTTTCAATGCACGGCTCCCAGTACATGACTAACCAATTCGATGCGCAGATCCCAATACGTGGCTTACTCACCAACTTGAGAAAGATAATGGCTGCAAAGTTCTTTAGTTCATCACACAATGAAGATCATGAAGCTCCTTGGTTACAAAACCCTACGGTGTACAAATACAGTAACTTCTTTAAGAGAAAAATGAACTAGGGAAAATTCTATCTCCGGTCACAATATGCATGAACACAACTTTGCTTCACACTCACGCAACCTTTGACGGCCCTTAAAATAATCCTTATATATGTTTTGGGTTGTGAGAAAAGAAAGCTCAATCATATACACACGGATTGGATGAAAATTAGAGATGAAAATCTGTTTTTCATAAATCTCGACAGATAGCTTATCTTTCAAGCCAGCTGTCGAGTATCAGGTTTCAGCAGCTTTTAAACCTTGATAGATACTAGCTGTCGAGTTAGTTGTCGAGATTTAAAATCCAGTACCTCTTCACTTGTTTCTTGGACAGACTTGCATGGCTTTAACACTTGAGCTTGAAACCTTGTTCCTTGAAATATTAAACACATCCTAGATCTACCCAATTACAAGTAAAGTGCGTTTTGTCAAAGGATTAGCCAATTACATAAAATATTGACATATGTTCCTAACACGATTCACATATATACTAATAGCATCTTTTCCGTTAAGGTTTCCACTTGACTCTTAATCTTACTATAGCTAGACTCCGAGGTCTTATACTTAGATGGATTCACTTCTTTGTTACCCCCTTGTGGGCCAGCAGGCGGGGTGGTCCTATCATGGTTCTGGTTTGGTGGCGGTTGTGCCTCATTTTCAGACTAAGGCACAGGGCCTTCCAAAGTGGGACCAGACGAGTCATGCCTTCCTCCTACAACTAAATGTTGCATCATAAGCATCAATTTTGCCACCTGCTCCTTTAAAAGAGCAATCTCATGGGCATTTTGGAAGTTGCACCCTCACTCCAAGCATGTGCATGCAACAACAAAGAAAACATAAAGCCAAAAGATAGGCAAAAGAGAAAACAAAGTACCAAAGAAAGCACACAAAGGGGCAAACAATCATGTTATCAACACAAACGTGTTATCAAGCGAAAGAGGGTGTCCTAGAAGGACAAATGTAGGTTTGGATTTGGTGTCCGTAATTCCATTATATTGGAGTATGGACAACACATGTGCCATCAAGCAAAGTTCCTAAAAAGGACTTGGGATTTTGTGTTCAAAGACGAGTGTGAACCCACACGAAATCATAGATAGGAAATAGGCTTGATGACACAAACAAGCATACAAAGACACATGCATGAGCATATAAACAAGGATGCAAACAAACAAGGGAAAGCCGAACAAAATGGCACAAAGGAAGCATGTTATCACACAAAGGGGAAGGGTAAGCATGTTATAAGGCACATACAAAGGCTAACATGAGAAACTCTACCAAGAAAAGCTAAGCAAAGGAGAGAAAGGAAAGCGGCAAGTAAGCCAAACATCACAAAGAAGTACTCCCAAACATGGTTGCATCCAAACAAGCCATAAAAGGGGAACGGGTGCAACTAAACAAGCAAGAAGGCCCCAAAGATGAACAAGTACAAAGCCACAAAGGGGGAACAAATAAGAACATGGCAACAGCCTAGATCTAGGCAAACAAGCATGGATCTAAACAGAAACACATGGAAAAGGGAAAACAATGCACAAACATGCATAAAGGAACTAATCCAAACCTTTTATTGTATACTTGGGTGTATGGATGTAGGCCTAGACCACTAGATCTACATCTACATCCTACCCAAAAGCAAAGCACAAGAAAGAGGAAAAAATAAGGGATATAAGGCTACAAAGTACTGGGCATAGCATCCAAACAAAGCTTTAAGCATATGAACATGTAGATCCAAACACATAAACATAGCAAGAAGCACATGAACATGGCAAAGGGCACAAACACGAAAATTAGACATATGCTAGCCTAAGAAGGCTAAGCCAACAACATCAAAGCAAGAAAATATGTTAGTAAGCAAGAGATATGCTAAAACGGCTATAAAACATGATAGAAATTAAATGGGTGTAGATAGTAGATAAAAAGCTACATCTACACCCTTAAGCCTCAAATCCAAGGTACGAGGAGCAAGAAGAGGAATATGAAAGCAAGAATGCTGCCACTTGATTTTTGGGAGAAATGAGAAATAAAGTTTTTTGTGTGTGTTTTGAAGAGGAGAGAGAGAGAGAGAGAGAGAGAGAGAGAGAGAGAGAGAGAGAATCTACCTAGAAAATGCTCCAAAATGCCTTTTTTTTTTTTTTTTTTTTTTTGGTTCTAGGATCTAGGGGTATTTATGAAGGTTTTGTGACCTTTCAGCTTCTTGTGGCCCTTAAAGGGCTACCTATCAGCTTCGGCGGCCCTTTCGAGTGCACCGGGCTAATTGCTGACATTAGCAGTTCCACCTTTTTTTGTTCCGTATTTTAGTGAAGGCCTTCTCTAACTCCGATTGAGCTGATCTTGGTGTCCTGGAAAGGTATGGATGTCTAGTTTCCAAAAAACTTGACAAAATATAAATCTAATGGTTTGATCAAAAGTTATGGCCTTAGGAAGCAAGCTAATGCCCAACACAGTTTTCAAGATATCTCAACCATTTTAACTCTAATTTCGACCCATGAATAGTCGTTGGAAAGGAAATTCAATAATATTCGCAATGGCATTGGTTTCAACCCATTCTGTTAGATGAATCAAAATTAGAGTTTCTAGTTCCCTCGGGAGATAACCTTGGGTCAAACTTGGTCAAAGTTGAAACAAAATCTCCGAATAACTCGAGTTTGATGTTGGAACATGAAAAAATGTAGTTTTGGGGTGATTTTACCTACTTTGATTTTTGGTCAACTTAGAGTTGATCAGGGGCATTTTGGTCAATTTACCAAAAAGGCACTTTAAGTGCTCCGATGCCCAAACTGGTTGTGGCATGTCAATCTAGATGTTCCCACGGTCCCATGGTGAAAAGTTGATATTTTTAGAATTTTAGGAATCCGACACACAAATCGTGGACGAACAAAATACGGTATTTATAGGAAAGATGATTGACAAGGTTACAGGAGTAATAAGATCAAAAAAACTAGGCACTTAAATAATATGTAATTAAGGAAGTAACAATAGTTTGTTTTTTTTTTGGTGATATGGAAAACCATTTTAAGTTGTGGCCTAAAAATTATGGTTGTTATTTCATTGCAAAATTCCATAGTAATCTTCAAATGATAAAGGGTACTATGTATCAAAATTATACAAATTTAGAAACTAACGTGAAAATGAATATTATATTTAAAAAATATAACAAATAAATATTTGAATTGTCTATTTTTCTTGATAATGTATCAGTTTGTAAAATTATATAAAAAAATTTGTAATATCTCTATAGTTACTCTAACCTTGAAACATAAAATGAAGGCGAACTAATGGGGAACAATATCTTGCTATAATGGGTTGTTACACATTTGCTTATTACCTTATCTCATCCTTGAAATCAACAATATATTTTAAAGGATTTATATTCTTCCATTTGTCATCCCAAGCATGCGCTTAGCTGAGGTTACCTAACATTTTCTGTCACTCAAAAAGGTTAAAGAAAAAGACTCCTTTATCTTTAGTTTTTATTGGTCTTTGCATGATTCTTGCTTTCTCGTGTCCTACCAGGAATGGCACTCATAGAAGAAGAAATATGAACAAGTCAATGCCACTGGCTTTTCTTACGGGGAAAGTCCAACCATGAAAAAAAAAAAATTTATATATATATATATATATATATATCAATGAGTCGGTCACTTTCTTTTTACCTCACTCCTAACACCAATAAGGGTGACTTTAAGGTGTCAGTTTCAATGACCAAAACCTTAAAACATTTTGATTGCTGCCCTGGCTGTGCGGTTTGGAGCAAGTGGGGTTTGCATATTATACCAATATGTATGTAGAAATGTAAAAGTAGCACTGAATTTCCTTGACAAAAGAAAACCTCAACCACAAATAAACCTCCTTGTAAGTGCTTAAACTAACTCACCTACATCACCAATAACAAGTGGGGTTATCTTTGAACTCCCTTCGTTCCACTTTGTCGTACCACTGCATATAGACCGTACACGTAGGTATCAAGCATATCCTTGTTTCACTTTATCAATTGAGGTATATTTGTCATGTTTCTGATTTTTAGGGGTGTAAATTCATTCTTATAAATAACTCCCATAACATTGCTTCCTAATTCATCTACATGTTTGGTCTTTTGGTATTCTTAGGTGGTAATCGAGTTTGTCCTCTTTTTTGCCTCAATCTTGAAACACTTATTAGTAATATAATTAAGTTTGGTAGTAAAGAATTCCATGGACAGTGTTGCAAGGGCAAACACATTTCTTGGCCATCAATGGGGAAGTCTCTTCTCCCATGCACAATTTCCTTGTGGTGTCACATTTAACATTCTAAGATGCAATATTGCACAACAAGCTCTTACGTCCCCATCTTCTCACCATGTCATTCTTGTTTTTATTGTTCCCATTCTTGTCAACTTGATAGAGGTGAAATTTGAAGGGAAGTCCTACTCTCCTTTTGAAACGCACCCTAAAACCATGATGGTTGCCATTGTTAGTTTGCTTCTATATTGTTCGACATATGGAGCTGAGCTTGTATTCTCTCCTCAACGTCCCACTTCTAAATTTTCCCGTGTATTGTGCTGCTTCATGAGCTTGTTTGGTTCCTTCTCATTGGTTTCATTAGCTTCTATCTTGCTCCCAGACTGCTTGCAATTTGTTCTATATACTGCTTGCATTTTGGTTTCAATGGGTGAGTACTTGCATGGCATAATTAAAAAATTATGTAAATGGATTCACCAAAGTGTTCTAAAGAAAATCTTTAGCGCCTTGCAAGCACGACAATGGCGTACAACGCATCCACCTCTGCAACAGATACCAATAGATGTGAATCATATGCTCAGTATGTAAGAGTTGATCGACAAACTTGCACTACTATAAAGGAGTCTTTTAACCAATCCCCATTGTGTGGTTGGTAATTCATTAAAAATCTATCTGTACTTGGAAAAACAAAAGTACAGAAAGAAGAGAACAGAAAAAAATGGAGCTTGTTAGCAAACGGCAAACTGGAGTACGCTTAGGTTATAAGAGTTTTGCATGCAATAAATAAATGGAATATCCCTCTGTTTATTTCAATCATTATGTGAAAGAAAAAATCGGGCACGGAGCTAGGATTTGGAATTAGGGGAGCAGTTTTGCTGCTAACTTTGTATTGTGGTTCTAGCCGCTGGATCTGCTATTTAGTCTAGAGGGTTTATTTATTTATTTATTTTAGTGTCTTTGATGTGTACTGTTGGGTAAGGACCAAATTAGTTTGTTTAAAATTTTTTGTTTTGAGTAAAGTTGGTTGATTGGGCCTTTCTTTTGCTATTGGAAATTTTAATTGCAGGGCCCATTTTTCTGGGCTGGTATATTTTGTCTTAAATTTTAGATCTATAAATTTTTTATAAGCTTTAAAAGGAGGAAAATGCTAGAGTTATAAACATTTTTATAAATTGCTGATGTGGATAGTGGTTATTGTTATGTAAAAAAGTGATGAAAGTAGTAAGTCCAAATGCAAACCAATAAAAAATTGCTTCTTCAACGGTTTGTAAAAATATTGTAGAAAAGTTTGTGACTATAGCATTACTCTCAAAAGAATTAATGATATTGTTAGGGGGGCAAAGTGTAATTTTATAAAACAAAATTGCTAAAATTACTACAAATATATATATATATATATATATATATATATATATGTGTGTGTGTGTGTGTGTGTGTGTGTGTGTGTGTGTGTGTAAGGACTAGAATTAGACCCTCAGCCCAACGAAAATGGATGATGGCCCAACAAGCCCAAATCAATATATTTGTCAGAGAGTGGATTTTACAGGTAAAAGACTCAGTAAATCAAGTATGGGCCATAATAAATTGGATTCGTGCCAAAAGGATAAGAAAACACAATTCGAAGGGAATAACACTCCTCGGTCAAGTCCGAGGATGAAGTGTTCTTATATTTTCTCAAGCTTTTTCTAAGTACAAGGTGTTCTTTCTTTTTCTCTCAGATTACATGCCCCCTTTTTCATGGAGTCCATTCCCTTATATAGTCTTACTCTTTTCCATTCCTTTATATAGTCTTACTCTTTTCGATCCCAGCCTTCCACTTGTTGATTATGTAGGTGGTCCCTTGGATGCTTGTCCCATCAGAACTTTCCTGGAAACTTTGTATGTAGCTATAAGATTAAACATCATTGTTCAGGCATCATTTCCACATAAATGAAGCTAGTTGGTTAGGTGCAGAACATTTAATGTGGTGGTAGCAGCATTCTTCTCAGATATTTCTTAGTTTACTGTTGACTCCTTTCTTTGAATCTTATCCTAAGAAGTATGGTTGCCTCTTGCATGGTATTCTCTAGGTAGCTAGGTTCCAACCTTCCACAGCATTTCCCAAGGACGTTTGGCTCCTTAAGAGACACCACTTGTTCGTTACTATCTGTCCTTATCCTCGACCCATTAACCCATATACTTATTTTACTGGTCGACCATCCTCGAGCTCCCTTATATCCTAAGGCATGATCCATGGCCCAATACTCCTACTTGGTTCTTTTATCCCCAAAATAGCCCCTCAAACTCCACCTTTTTTCTCTTCTGAGGAAAATGGGGTTTTGACTTTGGTTTCCAAGCTTCACACATTCAGTGAACATTCCCATGTGGTAACATCTTTTCACCTACTCTATACATGTTCCTGACGCTTTGACATCTGTGACGCCCCATTAATTGCTTTACACGACGCCCTATTCCCCACATTCTATAGTGCGATAAGAATCCTACGGTAGAGATCTTCCATAGAAATTTAACCGAGAACTTTCCCACTCATCCTTCCTTCTTATATAAAATGTGTGGAGATGCCAGCTCCTCCATTTTTAGAATCCTAAATCTTTCAAGAAGTGGTTTGAGGTGCTCCTTTCCTACTGTAAGTACCCTTTAGCTCGTACATTAACTTTTAGGATCCTTTCCTCCTCGGCCTCCTATTCTCCACCTCACTCTTCAACAGTCCTCTTTTACTCCTTAGATGGGTAGGTTTACTAACTTAGTAGATACTTTCGAGGGCATAGAGAGCTTTAAGGCTCAGTACAATATCTCACCTAGGGTCTCTATATGGCATTGCCTTCTTGGTGAATGGCATGCTCTAAGATCAAAGGGGGGTGAGGTGATCGCTTCTATAAAGGGAGGAATGAAAATCCCTATGGTGAGGGTGACTAGGGATTTTCTGATTGCCCAAAGACTCTACCTGACCCAATGCTCCCCAAACCTATTTAGGATATTAGGTAGTGTGGACACCCTTAATGAAAATATGGGGGTAAACCTCACCCATCATGACATCAACTGGGTGTATAACTACCAACACCTTAAGAGTATGGGGTACTACCTCAAAACTAGGGTCCCTGAAGTCAGGCTTATCTCATGTCTCCCTGAATCTAATAAGGCCATGGACCAAGATTTTTTGATAGTCTCGGGTGAGCGGCATGATGGTCTTCATTGTCCAGCATGAGAGGGGCTACCAGGTGGGATGTTTTAGGTTTAAGTACCCTTTTTTTTAACAGTGAACACTTTAATTTCATGGTCTCTTCTTTCTTTTCTTATAGCTTTAGAAAGTCCCTTTTATAATTATACTTTTGTTTTTCATATTTCTATAGATATGAATTTCACAGCCCCCAATTTCAACTTTGTTAATGAACCTGATCTCGCCAGGATACTCCAATCCGAGATCTTCCTCCATACAGACGGATAGCTGCGCCCCGCTCACGTCATCCTCAGATATAAGCCCATCTCGACCAATTTTCAATCCCCCAAGTATGTCATCAAGGCGAAGGATCCCCGGCTACAGCAAATCAATATCACATTACTTGTGTTCCTTGCTAGCCCTCCACTTGAAGGTACCCACCAGGTTAAGATGCCCACCCAGTGCGTTACCAAGGAAGAAGCAACCTCCTCGCATTTAGCTCCCGAAGAAGAAACAGTCAAAGTAATTGAATTTCTAGACTTCGAAGAAGATTTTGAGGTCTTTGATCAACCGCATCCTACAAAGTCCCAGGCACCACTTTTAGACATCTACCTTCCGTCCAAGTTAGTGGCAGCCAAGAACCATCCGACGTACCAGAAGCTATTGTGCTTCAACACAAAAAGGACACCAGTCTCCTCAAGCCACTAGAATCACATATAGGGGGGTCCACACCCAAGGTAGCCATCCAACCTTGGTCCCTGATTCCCCTTCCTACCTGTACTTCCCCTTCCGAACAGCCAGAAAAGAAAAGAAAAAGGGAGAAGAAGGGTAAGGAGATGTCCGACGATGGTGAGATTGCCTCAAAGGACCTCAAGCCCCATAAGGGAGCAAAGATTGCTAAAGGAGCATAGAGAAAAACTGGGGCAAAGGGCTCAGGCATGGAGGTGGTCTCTAAGCGCCGTCCTAGGGTTCCGATTTGGAACTCATCACTTGAATTGGATGGAGCCTACTCCCGCTGGATTCTTCCACTAGGGATTTCCAAAAGGGAAAAGCGAGCTATGTGGCCGACACTTTAGAGCAGCCCCTACTCTTACCCCAAGACATGGCCGATCTGAGGACCCTAAAAAAGCATAAGGTCTTCTTGACTCTGAAAAGGGACTTGGCAATGGTACATCCTTCCATTTAGTTTATGAATCACACACATATGTATTTTATACTTCTGGACTATTTCTCACATTATTACTGTCTTCCAGGCAATCCAAACAAACAACATCGTTGAGGAATGGGAGGATTGGGCCCATGCCCAGTGCAAAGATGAGGAGGCAAGCCGGATAACTGCAGTCAAGATGCTAGCCATGGCCAAATAAAGGATTAAAGACCTCAGCACAAAGTTGACTGAGGTAGATAGAGAGTGAAAAAGCATTGAAGCCACCTTGGCTAGCGTTGAGAAACAAGCTGAGGATCAACATCAGCAGCTTTGTAAGGCCAATGAGTAATTGGCCTTTGCCCGCAAGCAGATTGAAACTCAGAAGAAAGAGCTGGAGAAGAAAGAGGAAGCTCTCCAAAAGGCTAAGCAGTCTAGCTATGACACTGGGGTGAAGGAAACAGAGGACGCTCTAAGAGCCCAGGTTATAGGAGTCTGTCGAGGTTATTGTCTTCAAGTATGGACCAAGGCATTGAACTTGGCTTGAGTAGAAGCTTCCTTGGATATGAGGAAGTTTGAGAATATTTTCTACCCTCTAGCACTGTGAATAGTAGCCCCACTAGCCTCCCAAGCAACCACTACTCCTAAAGCTCTCATAACCACCCAATCTGCTCCCAAGGCTCCTACAACTATTCAACCTACTACCAAAGCCTCTACCATTGCTCAATCTACTGTGGAAGCTTCTGCAGTTACTCAACCTATTGGTGTGGGTACCACAAAAGCCACTTCGGAATCGACAAAGGCATCAAAAGAAAAAGAGGTTTCCCAAAGAAAGGAGGCTGAGCACTCAGAGCCACCACCAACAACTAAGACTGATCCTTCACCATCCACTAGCAGCTAGGACCCCATTGCTCCTTAGTATTTTCGTTATTTTTTTTTTTTTTTTTTTTTTTTTGGTTATGTTGTTTTTAGAAAGAGAATGACAAAGAGTGCAATGTACTCCCCTTACTTTACCAAGGGAAGATCCCATGATTTAATTAAAAGTTCGGTTCCTTCAAAGTATGTACTACTATTACACTTTTTTTTAAAGCATAATTCACATTGTTAACAATCTTATCTTAATCATGGTTATGTTTGAACGTGTGAAAATGAAATGTAAGTCCCCAAAGAATGTCAACTGACATAACACTGTTCTAGCGTACTCACATAAACCTAAGCAACAAAGCAAAGAAATACCTAATGAAATACTTATGTACCTAAGACTTAATCAAATAAATGGTGTTAATGCACCCGAGATGTATAATCTGAGGAGCCATGCATAACTGAAAATTATGTTTACCACTTAAACAAATAAAAAGCATTAATTTACCCAAGGTAAGTGGTCCGAGGAACCAGGCATGACCAAGGTTCTGTTTAACACTTAAACAAATAAAGGCATTAATTTACCCAAGGTACATGGTCCAAGGAGCCAGGCATTTTCGAGGTTCTATTTAACACTTAGAGAAATAGAAAGCATTAATTTACCCAAGGTATGTGGTTCAAGGAACTAGGCATGATCAAGGTTCTGTTTAACACTTAGAGAAATAAAAAGCATTAATTTACCCAAGGTATGTGGTCCGAGGAACCAAGCATGACCATTTTGTTTAACACTTAGAGAAATAAAAATCATTAATTTACCTAAGGTATGTGATTCGAGGAACTAGGCATGACCGATGTTCTGTTTAACACTTAGAGAAATAGGAAAGAACTTAGGCAGTAATAATCAAGATAAAAGACGGCAAGATTTCCTTTCATTAATAATAGTACCTTCAAATGTTATTTACATTCCACAGACGTGGTACAACATTTTCATCTTAATCCTCAAAAAAATAAGCTCCTATCCTAGCCACCAAAGTGATGCGGTATGGCCCCTCCTAGTTAGGTCATAGTTTTCCCCAAGATGGGTTCTGTGCAATTCCCACTACCTTTCTTAACACCAAATCCCCCAGTGCTAATGGTCTGACCTTCACTCCCATATCATACCCCTAATTGAGCTTTTGCTGATAATGTGCCAACTGGACCATGTCCACTTCTCTTCGTTCATTGATTAAATCCAAGCTCTTCTGTAGCAGTTGATTATTGTTGTCGAGAGTGAACAGGCTTTTCCTTCACATCGAAAACCTAGTCTCTAAAGGGATCACGGCCTCGGAACCATATGGCATGGAAAATGGTGTTTTCCTAGTTAAATGGTGAGGAGTTGTCTGATATGTCCAAAGAACATGTGGGTGCTCTTCAACCTATCTACCCTTTGCTTCATCTAACCTTTTCTTCAGCCCATTAACTATGACCTTATTAACTACTTTAGTCTGCCCATTCCCTTCCAAATAGGGTGGGGTTGAGTATCTACTCCTAATGCCAAGTTCGCAATAATACCTCTTGAAGGCCTTGCTGTCAAATTGAAGCCCATTGTCCTAGATAAGAGTATGGGGAATCCCAAATTAAGTAACAATATTCTTCCATACAAATTAAGTTGCATCAACATCCCTGATATTAGACAACGGCTCAGCCTCTACCCACTTTGTGAAGTAATCCATTCTAATATTGTAGGGCCATTTCCCACAGCTCTGGAAAATGGCCCTACAATATCCAAACCCCATTGTGCAAATGGCCATGGACTAGACAAAGGATTCAATATGCCCCCAGGCTGATGAATGTTTTAAGAAAACCATTGGCACTAATCACTCTTTTTAACATAATCTTGAGCTTTTTTCTGCATACTCGGCCACCAGTAACCCTAAGTAAGAGCCCTATGTGACAATGATCTGCCTTTTGTATGACTTCCACATATTCCTTCATGCAGTTCCTCCAAAAGTGGCTCCACTGCCTCAGGATGGACACAAAGTAAGCATGGTCCTAAAAAAGAGAATTTATATAATCTCTATTCCTCAGACAGCCAAAAACGTGGAACTTTTCTTTGTATTTTCTCTGCCTCTCCATTTTAAAGAGGTTACATTCCTTTTTCAAGAATAAAACTATGGGGTCCATCCAACTAGGACCAACCCGTATCTGGTGTACTCTGACCTTCATCACTTCTAGCTCGGTAGGCCTCGATAAATCCTCGACGAGGATGACTTGAGGAAGACCCTGCTTAGAAGAGGTCGCCAAGGTCGCCAAAGAGTTTGCATGAATATTCTTGCTCCTCAGAACCTGCTATATGGAGAAAGACTCAAAAACAAATTGTAGTTGCCAAGCTTTACCAAGATACCCCTACATCCTATGGTCCCTGGCCTCTAGCTTACCTTTACCTTGCTCGACAACTAACCTTGAATTTGAAAAGACCTCAACAACTTTTCTACCCAGTTTCTTCACCATGACTACGCTAGTCAACAAGGCCTCATATTCAGCCTCATTATTAGTGGCTGAAAAGCCCAACGTCAAGGATTTCTCAATAGTAATTCCCTCTGGGGGCATTATCACTATCCTAACTCCAAACCCTCTTTGGTTAGCTGCCTCATCAACGTAAAGCTTCCAAGTCAGATGTCTATGGGTAGAAACTATTAGAACTTGTACCTCTCCTCACTCTTCCCCCTTGGTTCCAAACATTCTCAGGCATTTAGTAAATTCTGCCACTAAATCTACAAGAACTTTCCCTTTGATAGTAGTACGAAGCATGTACCTTAAATCAAATGCTCCCAAAATCGTCTCCCATTTAGCAACCCCTTCCGTATAATCAAATCTCAGAAGTAATGACTGTAAAGGGAGTTGAGTAAGGACTACAACGGTGTGCACCTAGAAGTAGTGAGGGAGCTTTCTCATTGCATGCACTATGGCCAAAATGGCTTTCTCCAATGGCAAATAACGGACTTTTTCCTCTTGCAATGACTTACTCACATAATAGACTAATTTCTGTACCCCATTCTCCATCCTTACCAAAACCAAACTCACTACATGACACGTCACTGTAATGTAGGCAAAGTGGACTTCTTCTTTTTCAGGTCTAAATAGAATAGGTGGTTGAGACAGACAATCCTTTAATTCTTCAAAGGCAAGGTTACACACTTCGGTCCACTCAAATCCCTTCCATTTGTGAGGGAGCTGAAAGAATGGTCTACACTTATCTACTGACCGAGAAATAAATTTGTTCAAGGCAGCAGTCATCCCAGTCAACTTCTATACTTCTTTAGGAATTTAAAGAGGACGTAAATCATTTATTGCCTTAATCTAGTCAGGATTAACCTTAATTCCACAGTGCGTGATCATACAGCCCAAAAATTTACCAGAGCTAACGCCAAAAGAACACTTCGAAGCATTGAGATGCAACTTATGTCTCCTCAGTATCTCAAATACACTTTTGAGATAATTCAAATGCTTGGCTACAATCTTACTCTTCACAACCATATCGTCGATGTAAACCTCAATGTTCTTTCCAAGTTAAGACTCCAACATTC